>JAQFZW010002998.1:0-14613 GCA_034687055.1 Heteromurus nitidus
AGAAAAGGAAGCATAATAAATATATCAATATCAATACAGAATTCCAACAGCCTTTTATAAAAATGAGTTCTTGGAGGAAAAATTCGAGGTCTCAAAATAGACCTTTGATTTTCCCTGCGACATTGTTCCTTTAAAAGACCTTTTTTCCAATGAGTATAGCAATAATGTATACCAATAGCATCTCAGATCTCGCAGTCTTGATGTACAAGTGGAGAAGAAGGGAACCGGAGAAGAAAATGGGCAAACTTTTTACCTTCACGGCTCGTTACCTTCTCCTCAAGCTGGAGACAGCTTTGTCGCTCCGAATGAATATAAATATGTATTTTTTAAAGAAATATATACGAAATCACAGCAGGCTTCAACAAACTTCTCCTCGTCGTTTTCTCGGAAGTATTTTTCAAAAATATGATGATATTAGTTTCGTTCTTAGAATTGTCAATCTAAAACATATTCATTTCTTTCGACTCTTGTGCAAACTATTTTCCAGGTTTCAACTTTCATGTGAAAAGTTCAAGGTAACGCATCTAAAAAAAATTATACGATCTGGAGAGAAGGGAGGAGAGGACCATGTGCTGCTATTTGCTAATCGCTATGAAAACGTAAACCTCTTCACACTATCGCAAAGCAGGTCTATAAAAGTATCATAAATTGTTCGCACAAAATTTGTCCATGGCAATTAGACAACGAGCAAATTCCAAGGGAGCAACGTTTTCTGAAGGATATCTTTCGCAATTTCCTTATCCAGCGAGTATGCTGGACGAGTTGCCATGTGCACAATATTCTAGTCTACTTTTTATCTTTTGTGGATACATGGCGCTTGACGCAAGCAAAAGATGATTGTTGCATCATCGCCCTCCTCTCACTCCACCAAAAAAACAGAGAGGTTACATAATTAAATCTTTTTTGATAGTGCAGCAGCGATAGAGAGCTTCTCAGTTTTAAGCTTCAAGTTACAACAGTACTTGGCTACACATCGAAGATTATCTGCAGCATCCTTGAAGGAATATTATGCAAAACTCGGCTGGTGTTGGTCCCTAATTCCATCAACTTTTAATGCAAGAGCAAGAGTCAAGAGGTAAAACAATTTCGCCATCCATGCTTTCTTTCTACTTGATTTCGCTAATGAAGAAAAAAATGTCTTCCTTGTTGCCAATGTCGACAGGTCCGTGTTGGCGGCATGAATGGAATGCACTCGCCAAGTTTCAAGAGCGATTTGGTCAAGTGAGCAGCTTCAAGTGGACCATCAATTGCCCTCTCTTTTCATTGTAGCACAAATAGTGTATGAATGTACACAAAATATATTGACCTATCCAATCCTCTTCTGTAAATATCCTTTGCGTGTCAATCATTGTTTAGCGGAAAAGACTGGAAGCGCTTTAATTGCGTGTTAAAGTTCAGGGGGAGATATGCGTAGTATATCTCCGACGATTTTAATTTAAACTCATTTTCGGAGAGTGGAGGGTGGTGGTGGTGTTGATGTGTGTGGAAATGTAAAACGACGAAGAAGCGAAAAGTTTGTTGTAGATTTTATTCTTCATTCCTATCCTAGGCCAGCCCATATATTTACATTTCAGTATCCAGTGAATCCAGTCCAGATACATCATCTCATCATCATCATCGTACGATCTTTTCTAAACGACGCAAGCAACAAGTCGTAATTTGCATTGCGGCAGTATAAAAAAGGAAGGAGTAGACGAAGTTGGAGTTGGAAGAAGTTGAAATGGGTTTAAATAGAAATATACAACCCATGTAGCATGCCAAATGTATTCATTCTTCATTCTAGTGCGAGGTTGAAAGAACGGAATGACACACCATATCATCACATATCAGAAAACTGACAAAAAAAGTATATATGCTCGCTCACAACTCTGCTTGTAAATGCACATCCTCACCTTTTTTCCCTGCGATTCTCCGTCTCTCTCTGCTCTTCACCTCCCGGACCAAGTCAAACATGTAATACTCATCCATTCCACATCCACACATACGATCATATCACCAACTTTTTTTTCAAGGTCAGAAAATGGCAATAATGTGGAAAAAATGAAGAGTCGGAGAGAACATGTGCGTTTTTGCACTTGGTTGGTTGGTCTAATAGACGAGTACAAGCGATTCTATATATAAATGTGTACAGTCAAGAGCAAGGATGGATTTTTTTATCATCATCATTCGTTTCATCCAGTTTCTCGATGGATGGATGGATGCACATTATCTGGAACATGTACACGAATGATAAAACGACTTGTTCTAGTCATATGTACCTACATTTACAGTACTTGTTCCATACATTTTGAGTGTGGTGCACCGGAGAAGAGTAAGTAAAGCGTAATATGCATAGCTCGAACAAAAGTAGTCCTATTACAAAGCCTAGTTAAGTAACTGGATAAAGAGGCGAAATGCGTTGCATCCAAACAAGAGGTCTTATCAGAACTGGAGAGAGATGCGCATATATGCATCCATATTCCATGTGCGTTCTTTACGAGAACAAGACTTGGGGAATGCGATGATGGAACAAACCAGTTTTTTCTGGTTTCTTGTAAGACAATGTATAAGAAGCAAGTGGCTCTCAACTCAACTCCCAGGAACGGTTTCAGCTTCAGCTATATTCCAGACAGAAGTTAGTACAAATCATAGCAGATATATAGATACAATGTGGCAAGACTCATCACAAGCGCATCAGTACAGATTGGTTCCACAACATTTAAAGTTGCATCAACACACACACAAAAGCTCCTCCATGCTTCAAGGAACAGAAGCGTTGAGTGTGTTTCATGTTTTCATATTCCAGCCAAGCCAGCAACTATTAAAAGCTTCGACTGACAGAAAGGAGGTGGGGAGCACACACACATGGCTCACTCGATTCCACTCCATCAGCTATCTTCATCTAAGACTTTATCTCCAGTTCATGGAGAAAACAAAATGTTTTTTGTATGTTTCTGTCAACGCTGCCAAGTAGATCAACGGTAAAGCCGAAAGGCTCCAAGGCATTAAAATTCAATGACGTGGTTGGGAAATGTATGCAGAGTTGGAAGTTGGAAAAGATAAACATTTACTTCGTGTCTCTTCATGCGACAATGTTTTTTGTCCTTCGGTGAGGATCTTCGAAGGAGAGGAAATGCATTTAAGCAATCAATCGGATTTAAAAGATTTTGTAGGTTGGAAGCTTCCAAAAAGCTGTTTAATGCTTTGGGCGACTAAGTACACGAAAGGTAGAGAAAGAAACTGATCATTTTGATTGATCTTGTCGCGAACTGAAATTTAATTTTGGAGGAAAAAATAGTTAATTTTTCGTAAAAGCTTCATTTCCATCAAGGCTTTGTGTTGACGTGTTTTAGTTTTAAAAGCTAAACGTTCACTACAAATTAATAACATTTGTTAAAAGCTTGAGTGAACATTTGAATGATTAATGACTAAAAGGAGGAGCGCGTGACTATTTTTTATTATTTTGAAGTGGGTGTGTTTCATGTCTGACTCAGTTGTTGTTTGAAGCATGGAGGATGGAGAATTGAAGAATGGCACAATATGCTGAATAATGCTAATCCCATCGATATGATTGTTACCAGGTCTTCGACATCGACATGCCACACCACCAAATTTTAAAATTGATGTACGCTCCCCCTCAATTCGCCATTGTTTTCTCAAGATATGAACTGGAACATATCGGTTTTAGATAAAGATATTGTGTACAAGCCCCCGCTGATAAGATGTGCTCACATTCAGCGAAATGTCCAGCCTTTCCCTCTCCTCCAATCATATTTGGAGGAATTTTCCAAAGCTCAGCACTAATTTATTTGTTGCTCGGTAATCTAATCAAACTCATCAGCATCATTTTTATCGCCATTTACTATTGCGCCGAAATGTTTGACGTCAAGTGCCTACAGTACCCACATCAATTCTGAGCTGCACAAAGCAAACCTGACTTTTTTGAATGCATTTTTAAAAACAAATCTCTATAAGCTTTCCGATGACATACATAGCATTAATGTTTCATACAGCTAATCAAAAATTGGAAAGCTTTTTATGTTTACGACAGATGCGATTGCCAAATCCATGCAATACTTTATTTGCTCAACTGTACTCTGCGTGTAACTCCTGAGCACATATTATTCCACTGGATTATTCAACAAGTTGCATAAATTCGTCTGAAAACGCAGCGAGATATTTACTTTGAAGAAGATTAAATTGAGCGTACCAAATTGATTGCGTTTATGATTCCAAAATGCAGAATTAGCTGATTGAAGTCATATTAAAAAGCTGACCTTTACAAAAACATTTTTTGGAGATGAGTTGATTCTTTGTTTCAAAAAAGATGAATTTTGATACGCAAACGTGTTGGCTGAGTGAGAATATTTTATGAGTGTTTGCCACTTTGAAATTTTTACCAGCTTTTCCTCGTTGGATAAGAAAGGAGCACGGGTAGAAGTAGAAAGTTCACTCTCCAACAAAATTCATGTGACTAACATTTTACCTACTTTGTCCACTTAATATGCATTATTGTCCCATTACGCTAATTAACTGGGGTAAAGTGACTCAATCGACAAGAAAAAGTCGAGTGAGTGAATCACCGAGGTTCCCCGAGAAATTGTCACCGGCAACCTTCCTCCCGTGAAAGCCATGTGTGGCCACTGGCATTTCACAAGAAATGTGTCCATTTTCCATTGAATGCGACACGTGCTCCAAGGCCTTACAAATAGATGGACGTTTACGTAGAGGAATGTCGTCGTCGTGAGATTTGTCACATGGTAATGGCGTGTCCTCATTGATGAAATATGTCTTCCATATTGCAAAATCCAATTCAACATTCAACCTTCTTCGACCGAGTCTCATTTCGCTTTTCTTTGTACAAGACATTCTTAGGGAATATACAATTGAAGGCTTTTGCAAAGGACCCGTTTTTTCCTCGGGAGATAATGATATAGATTACCATTCTTGGGCAAACACATGCTCCACTCGTCACCGCTTTTTTGTGCTCCACATGCGACGTTGGTAGACAAACATCCCAAAACTTCACGTCGCTAGTTTATTGTTTGTTTTGTACTCGAACCCAATAAAATATTCAAACTGAAGAATGTATGTTCCTTCTTGAGTTTATTAGACGATGTGTAAATAGACAAACACGGAACAAGACAACTTGCAGTTATCCTGCCGTACCTCAGAAAGCATCTTTGCACATTCACAAAATTCACAAACAAAAGTGTGTCCAGAAACTAGATCCTTCTCTGTGGAATCGATTGTGATTGTCACATGCATTCATCTGTTCCACAAAAGCTTATATGTAACATGTTGCGTAACACGTAAACGTAATCGTCTCTACGAAAAGGAAGGTGTATTGCCTTATGCAAATTATTTTCTATGTAAAATGCAAATATGTCCAGGCTACTTGCCGCTGTGCTCTACTCGTCATTGTCGTCACGGGAGGAAACCCTAATCAGCCAGAAGATATCGGTGGGGAGTCTATCGTCCATCGGACAGAAAAGAATCTTGAAGGACATGCGTACATTGCTCTTGCTTGTCCGATTTTTATCTGAAATATTTGGGGAGTACAAAGTACAAAGTACGCAGTTGTCTATATGACACTTATTTCGAAAACTAGAACATCTTTTCTATCACCACCAATTTTGCCCTAGAAAAAAAACTCCCATATATTTATTGCGAAATAGAATATAGTGATTGGGGTGGAGTTGGTATGGAAAATGGGACAGAGAGAGGTATTCACGTGACGAGTGTGTACACAATTTACACATTTTAGATAGGAGAACATCGATCCATCATCTTTCTCTCATTTAAACGTCTCCTCCCGTGTCTCGTCTCCTTTTCGCGAGTAGGAGAAAATTGTGAAAAAAATGTAAGTAAATGCAAAAGAAAGAGAACATTGAGCAAACACTTGAGAGACTCTCGGCTTTAACTCCTACGTAGTTTGCTCCTGGACATTTGACAAATTTTCACCACTTTGGAAGAAGGCTTGTTTTAAGAGGGGAGCGAAAGGAGTGCTAAAAGGACGACAAAGTAAATGTTTTCTTAGTCGACGGCTGGAGTGATGAAGGTCGGTATGAAAGCGGTGTTTTGTAGCATCATAAAACGAGGCGTATGCATGATTGAATTGAATATGAATATGAATTGCAATCTTCGCATATAAAAAGTTGCTATTCAGATTGGCTTTAAAACTAAGGAAAAACATTTTTGTAGATTATTGCAAAATGGACGGGGATTGAAAAACAAGCAGAAGCGAGATACATTTTTCATAAAAATGTTGAACGTAAGTTTAATACGTTTTTTACCTGTAAGCCAGCGACATGCATTGGAAGAGCTTTGTCAAGGATCCATCAATGGAAATCCACGAGTTCTTCTGCTGCTGCAATTGCAACTGTTGAAACTGTAGTTGTTGTTGTGTTTGCAATTGCATATTTTGTTGTTGTTGCTGCTGCTGCTGTTGCTGTTGTTGCGGCTGCACAAATTGAGGCTGCCTCGGCATAAAACTCTCTGCAAAATTCTGCGCGAGAAAATTGCGTCCGAAATTGGGCAAGTCCATGAAATCATTTTGAGCGCTGGTTGGTGGCGTCATCGGCTCTGGACCAAATGGGGTTTGGGAAGTGGTAGCGGTTGGCTGCCTGTTGGCATTCGACGACTGTTGCACGACGACAGTGTCATCCAACCCCGGTGGGATCGGCATGCCCACCTCATACTCCTCATCTTGAGCTTCCGACTCGGGCTCAAAGTCGGAAACCATAAAATGACCAGAGTGAATGGTCTCACGTAACCGGCTCCCTGAAACTACACTCATTTTGATGCGAAACGGAGAAGAAGAAGAAAAAATTGTCTTCCTTATTGAAAATTATGTCACTTGTTCGTTAGTCACAAAGTTATTTTTTGTTGTAAATTGGTTAAAAGTTGGAGAGTTGAGTAATAAAAGAAAACTTTTTAGCACACGTCACATGTCACTTAATAACTAGAGGAGATGTTTAGTTCAGCTCCGCTCCGACCCCAATCTCTTATTCAATTCTTCCAGGCAAGAGAATGCAATGTTCATAGTCACACGAGGATTCTTCAATTCAAAAAACACCAAAACACGCTCGAAATTCGTTATCACGGAGCGCTGTTCCCTGGCCAACTCCCTTTTGAGGGAGAAGTTCACTTCACTATCTTTCGGCAACACCTGAAACATGGGAAATACAAACAAAAAATATATAAATATAATTTTCGCAATTACTTTTTCAAAATTAAAGACACTACTCAGCGGCTTTTCTTCAACAGAATAACAACCTTATCCTTCGAACCAGTAACTGGTGACTGGCAAGTGTATCAACCCTATGCCAATACTGCCACTCATTTTTTATCCATCATTCTCATATTTACTTAACTATTCGTGTCTGGACAAGCGACAAGCTTGAACTGAAGTACACATGTATTCAGGCCAACTTATTGTAATTGTAGGTTATATAACAAGCTGGAAATTATAACGCCACAATGAGCGATCGATGCCTCTCTGATTCTTTTGTACTCCTCCTGCCAATTTGTCACGAGCTACTTTTATTCCCATTCATTGCAACAGCTGCAGAGACGACAATTGCCGAGTTAAATGGGAATCTATACTGTGACAGTATATCTGACGGTCTCCAACTTCAACCCCATCGCTACAGCAGAACTGTGTAACCTCTTCTCTTTTCAAGTCGTCAAAACTGACGATGAGCCCACTCAACTAAAGTACCTTTCCATGTAGTTAATCATATTTTTCCAGTGAGTTTCGTTGACACTGTTGACAGGAGTATATCACAAGAACAACTCTCTCTCTTTGGTACTTATCAATTTTTGAAGTAGAGTATCGACTATCGACATCGACAACGGTTTTGTCACGATGATGTCGTCGACGGGGGGAAAATGACTAGCTCAACGACCTCGTACTCGAACGATTTTTAAGCTATTTGTACAAACGTGCTAGCAACTAGATGTATGTACTTAACAGACATGTGATAATAAAATATTGATGGAGGTTATGACAATAATTTTTCTCTCCCTCGTTCGTTCCAGTTGCGCCCACACATTTTTTTGTTGGAAAATTGAGGACACAGTCGACTAGATTATTCCTGGAGTTTACATACGCATCGTAAAAATTGAGAAGATAAATAATAAATATTTTGCAGCCTTGACAAGACCAACGACAATGTTTGCTCAATTTGCAATGGAAATCGGAGTCAATTTTTTTTGTCGTTTTACAAAATAATAAAAAAAATTGTAAATCGAGATACAAATGGATACTCCTCTGCACTTCTCATATAATTTAATTGAAAAACTACATTTTAAAATAGATATACTCTGTGTATCAAATTTTTTATCACAAATAAGTCCGTTATCGTTCTCCAATCTCCAAAGTTAAAACATGGCTGATTGCAAGTTCCAAATCAAGTGTGTCTATTCTGGGTCGTTACGTTAGCATTCTGCATTCACAACTCACACAAAACTTATGGGTGCTAAAATAATTAGTTCACAGCTACTTTTTTAATATCTTTTAGACTATATTACATATTACAGAAAAAATGTTACGTCAAATTACCTCTTCCCTCGTTGACAAACACTCCTGAGCACAAACTGCAATCCAAGATTGTATTGTCTTTTTGAGGAAATAAAGAGTTGAAGACTACTTAGCTTTAAATGAAGGTTAAATATCCATTATGAAAAAGAGACAATTAAAATTACTCAAGAACGAAGTTTGTAGATAAATATTTTTTATGGATTCATCCCATTGACAGCGTCAAGGTTGCAACTATGCAGAAAAAAAAACCCG
The DNA here is from genome assembly GCA_034687055.1 of Heteromurus nitidus. NCBI lineage: Eukaryota > Metazoa > Arthropoda > Collembola > Entomobryomorpha > Entomobryidae > Heteromurus > Heteromurus nitidus. The sequence continues at coordinate 8,777 of JAQFZW010002998.1, forward strand.
AACTGCTCCACTGTCCTCCCTCGACTGTACTAATACTCTGACTAGATGAACCAGAAGTAGTGTCGTCGTACAAAAAAGGAGACAACAAAACTGATCTCGAACATGGAAAGCAGTTTTTTCCGCTGTCGAGAAAATTTCGTAACTCCCAACTAACTGCCCTTGCCGCTTATCAGTCACCGCGAGAGGAAAATATAAAAAAAGAGGAGGAGGATTGCATTGCATTGCGGAATTATTATTTTGTTATCTTGATGAGGAGCACTTGTCAGATGATGATGATGTGATGATCAAGCGAATGGACGAGAACGCCAATAACATCATCAGATGAAAGTAGAAAAAAAAACTTTTTTATCGCGTAATTATGAGAAGGGGTAGCTGATAACGGCGATAGTCGTAATCGTAATGAGTGCACTTCACAAACTTGGCAAGTAACATTCGAGCAGCAAATCCATGCCTAATATGTAGCCAAATTTGCAAACTCTGCAGAAAACCTGAACAAGGCGAGAGAGAAAAATGTTCCAATAAACACTTGTCCATTGAACTGGTAAAAAATATAAAACTTGACGAAAAGATTTTCGAGAGTTCATAAATCACAGAGATAATTCGAAACTGAACTTAAGCTCCGATTTCTCAAAATAATTTTTCGCGACGATTCTGAGAAGAAGATAAAGAGTGAATTTGTCTTTGGAAAACTGTCAATTTGACGAAATAGAAGATGATGTCGACGTGAGGCAATTTGTTTAGTCATAAAAATAAGAACTAATGTTTATAATTCCTACATCCTACTTCCAACCTAAAACAGTTAGTTTGAAAAAAATATTAATGTTGTCTACGTGCCACTTGGAGCACACACAACAACCTCATTCAGCTCACAACTTGGAACTGACAAGTTCGTGAAAAGATAATGGGAATCCCACGCACGACTCTATTTTCTTGTTAATACACTTTTGAACTTCTAAGTCAGTTTACTTAATAGTTAACTAGTTTTTTATGGTTTTCAGACGAGGGATAAGGAATGAGAGTGCTTCGTTATTATCAATGTTTCACAACGATCGTCGTCGTCATCATCATCACCCTTGCTCGAATCTTTTTAGCTTGTCTCCTTCCCCTCGCATCATCATCTCCTAAACTCAAAAAAATCTCTTCTATATTCCACGAGCGAACAAATTAGGTAGAGAATTATTAATTTTTAAAAGTCTATTAGTCTATACAAATTATGTACCTAACAACTTATATCGTGACCAAGAATCTTCCGTGGGTGACCCCCGTTACGTCTTCGTTTAACATTTCTCTCGCTCGCTCTCTTGCTGCAACCAAATCAACACTTATCGTCGAAACCAGGTTGTATAGTGTAATGAAATGCGAGTTGGAGGTTTGATAAGAAAAAACATATTAATAATTTCTCTTGAATCAATTCTCCCAATAAATGTCCACATACTAACCGTGTGGCTTTTCAATGAATGCAACATTTCTCCAAGTTCAGGTCAATGTTGATATGAAGGTTAGGATCCTGTAGCGAGTAAGAACGTAATCTATCATTAGCATTTTTATGCAGTTTTTAAAGCATCACAAAGACATTTCCAGGACTGAGAGTAAATTAGGCAAGGCACAGTGTCCCACTCTGTGTCCTTGTTGTGCAAGTCAACTGACTCTCACATGGGCTTTTAAAATAAGCATGAGAATATCTTCAGAGATGAGATGATGCGCACTAGAAGAACTGAGGGATTAATGAATCAAAAGATAATCATGAAACTGGAAAGGATATATATATTTATTTATGGTATAGCGAGGAAAGCATGATCAATCCTCATGTAACAAACTCTCCCTCGTGCACCAAGCATACTCTACTTTTTCCACCACCACCACAAACTTCTTTTTAAGATTTTAGCAAATCGGAAATATCTGGTAGAGCTTATCACCCTGCTTCTAGTCTACTACATGTGTCATCATCATTCCCCACACCAAGAATCATTCCAAAATTGGAGAACCTTGACTTAGCTGACGTCATTTCGCAAGCTCTGCAAAATACGTCCTAAAGAAAGAAACCCTCATTAACAATCTCCCTCACGCCTCACACATGATCTCCTCTGCATCTGACAGCATTTAAGAGCCTGCGATATGGAATGACATGAGAGATACATACGCCACTAGCCTGGCTCGGCATGACATCGAGTCTGCCAGATTGAGGCAAGCACGTGGATGAGTAAGGTGAGCATTGAGTATATAGCCATTTGATACGTCATTCACTCTCTTCTCGGATATACAACTTTAAGGTGTCTAATATTCGAATGGACATTTGGGTTCAAATTCGATTGTAACCTGATATATATTATATATCATCGTCCACTGGAGAAGCAGAGTACACGGCTTCTTGTCGCAGGAGATTTCCCCTCGAACAAAAGTTGATATTTCTTGGAGTTGGAGCACACTTCTCTTGAAAATATGCAACATGACTTGACACGTTTCACTCCACGATGTCATTCCCTCAAACTTAACTCCATATATGAACCTCTGCATCTCCAGCATCTCTACCAATTTTGTGTGTATGTGCTTGAATTTTTTTTTCAGTGGTAAACATCGCACTTCGTTAATTATCGTATGACATAGTGTGTTGTTCGTTGGGTACAAGCGATAAGGACTCGGAGGACGTGATGTTCTTTGTCCGGATTCTACACACATGCGACACTCATATTAGCAGATACACACATGCGGAAACATGGCAGCTAGCTTGACTCCAACGATTGAGCGCACACTTCAATTATGTCAAATATTTATAAGATACATATGAGTCCATATAGTGCATGCAACATTACTACAATTACTACATGGCAATATGTAGTTTCACATGCAAATAATACAAGTATAAAATGCATAATTTACTTGTTACTTTCCCTGCTCAAAATCTAGGCGCAGTGAGAGAGATGAGTTAACTTGATATGATTACGATTGTGGACAGTTGTTGTAGGGAAAATTTGATGCATGAAATGAAATTAATTTAAGCAGGCACTTAGTGAACCTTTTATCAAATCAAGAGCAGAATCTCTGGAAACTGACAAAGTGCTGTGCAGGAGTAACATATACTTTCTGGCATTACAGTCTATCGGGCAAGTAAAACATGAGCTGTTATGCATTATGCTTGCAGTGTCGACGACGCGAACAGCATGTTTAGTTTTTATCATCGACATGTCCAGTCCACCTCGAACGCGACTCATCTAACTTTAACTAAACCAAGATACTCTTGCCTTCAAAACTAGGAGATTAATGTAGATAAACATATACCCATTACGCTATATATTTTGTGATGTTGTGATCAAGAAATGGTCCTCAAAATTAATTACGTGGAATGTTGTCGACGATGATTTAACTAGAGCACCACACTTTACATACTCTTTCTCTACTCTAACTCGGGTAGTAAGTCAAATATCATGCAAACGCCGTACGAGCTATTCTGGAGAGTGCACGTGGGCGCCCATGCCACTCTCTTCAACTCTACAACTTTCATAATTGCTTTTCCATTACAGAACAACACACAGGATGGATGAAGGATATATGAAGATATGATCTTGATGGGATCAGATGATATACAAGTACATAAGCACATGCTATCGTACGATGTTTAATCAATTATGTATAACTAAGTATGCCTTGTAAGTCAATTGTAATGAATTAATTAATGGACTAAAGTGAGTGAGGAGAAAGCAAGTAATTCTTTTTGTAAGCTTACCTTGACTAATTAAATCGAGTTCGCGCGACGGAAGCAAGTCTTTCTAAACTTTTCCTCTGACTCCTTTTTTTACGCGTAACCAAGTTTATGTCGCACAGACATCAACTCCGAGACGTGCCACTGCCAATGGCAAAACATAAATCCAGCTAACTCAACCACGTCTCACAGAAGAAGAATTAAAGAGAGAGAGAGAGAGAGAAATTGCACACAATTTGTCGAAGATAATGACTCTTTTGTGTTGCCGTTGAACTCTGGTGTTGCCAACTGGAGTTATAATAAAATACAAAGCTTTTGTTTGGAGAACAAAGGTACACACATACACACAGAGAAAAAAGGCTGTTTTCAGGTGGAGGAGCGCACAGCAGTCTACTGTACAACTTTGGTTATGTTGACATAGTCAAATGAGCTTCAAAGAGTCCAAGTCCAAAGTCGCTTCACACAACTCCTGCTAAAATGTATATAAATCTCGCGATTAGTACTGCATTGCAAATTGCAATTACTTTCTCAGAGCGAGCGACAAAAAAAGAGGAGCACGATGATGCAACTTCAAGTGTGTGTAATACTCGCTATTTTACTTTCATATGCGCAGATTATATAAGAAGAGGAAAGCACTTGTAACTTCCTTTTTTTTAAAAAAAAGGCCAGCTGTGACGGAGAACTCCTCTACGCTTTTCCAACTCGTCTAATAATAAAACGCTTTCAGGCTGTATACATTCCACTAACTGGATTCTGTGTGAAATAGAGAGCGATGAGCGAATAGGGAAATTGTGTATAGGAGAACTTGACGAAGACAAGAATGCACGTTGCCACTACGACCACTACAATTGTACTAAACTGAGCAGTCGGTAAATGGCTATCGATGATACGAAGTATAGGCTAAAGTGGAAAAAGGAAAACCAGCCAGCCTCCAAAAAATTCGCTATTCTCTCATTCTTCCTTTATGCAAACATAATATATAGAAAAGCAACCTGCAACGCGCAAATTCAATCGCTAATAATCTAGTTGAGCGACGAGGTTGTTGGAGAGAAGCGAAAAAAGCGCATGTTGCGCTATAAAATATATCTAGCATGAATATTGAAGTAGTTATGTGTGTATGCAATGAATTTAGATAAGGTAGTTATGGTTGTATGCTATTGCCGATATCAAGCAAGTTTGCCTATTTTTTTCTCCTCCAAGACAAATCTACATAAAGTACAAATGGGAATATGGTGATATAGTAAACTTTATAGTTTTTACTCGCGATCAATATATTATATGCATTCAGTTGACTAGTGTGCGAGTGTGTGTGAGATGAGATCAAATTCGCGAGTGTTATCATCACACAGCACATATATTATACACCTCAGAGATTACACGAGCGTTTTATATGCTCGCGGATCATGAAGGATGAAGTAGAGGTAGGTGTCTAGGTGAAATGAAGTGAATTCTACATGAAATGGCTAGATTGCAATATGTCATAAGTGACTATTAGCTACAACAAACCATTCTCAAGTAATAAACTGAGTTAAAGTCAACGTCGTTCAAATCTCATCTCCCTTCACGGTTTTTTTCTTCTTTTCAGCTCGTTTGGTTTGGTTGTGGTATGAGTAAAAGTCACATTGTATTCATGCAAAAAAAAATTAGTTGTAGTAAAGTTGAAACATACTGAATACTGCAACTATACTCACAGGATTTTATATTAATTCATAATATCTTTTATGTTTGATGCGTTCACTTTATATCAAATATTGCATTCGCGAGGAGAGGCAGTAGCAGATTTTTTTTTCTCTTGTGTTGGGTGCGCGCAAAAATGACAATGTTGAATGTTAGCAAAAGGCCATCATCGTCATCGTCATCATCCCTCGTGCAAACATTGAGTTGAGTTGACATGAAAGTGTCGTTAGCATTGCCAACAAGAGAGGAGGGGGATTTTTTGCTATATTGTGCATGATGCGCTCAGAGCACACACACACAAGTTCAGTGAGGACAATTAAAACCTCTCTCCTTCTCCCAATTGTCCAATTATTGATGCAAATCATGATGTATATATTTATGTATATCTTTAAAGGATATTTACAACTGGGTGCAAACTTCGAAGATAAGTCGTGACTAAGCTTTGTGACAAAAGGAGATGATA
>JAQFZW010002999.1:0-14612 GCA_034687055.1 Heteromurus nitidus
GGAAGATTACTCCTCCTCCTCCTCCTCCTATCCTGATGAGAAACAGAGTGATGCATGTCAAGTGAGTTTCCCTCATTTGCTCAAGTACACACACGAGTTGGGGCTTGATTCATTGAGGATGTTTGAGAAACAAGCGGTTTGGGTTGTTTTATCCTTTTGTCTTTTTCGCTCACTTGACTTTTGTTGATTGGTGAACTCTTCCTTCTTCTCCATCTGGAAACGTTCAACAGTAGGATTACAAATATAAAAAAGCTCTTCATCCTCTCCGATTAGTTTAGTATGCAACGGCGCATTGACAGTTTCAAGAGGTGTGTAAGACAGGTGGTGGGTGTTCTCTTGAGAACATTTTGTCTACTTATTGCACTCAATCCTGTCAAGAAAACAATTCAAAGTGATCAGTCAGTCACCCACAGCCGACCAAGAAAACGCGCATCTCTGTAGGCCATTCACGAAGGAGAAGAAAGAAGGGAGCGTATGGCGCATATGGCGTTAATATCCTCTGCGAAAGGATTCAAATTCGAATCCTTTGGAAATTGGAGAAGGATAAAGCGAATGACAAGTCAAACTATTTGATACGAGCTTTATTGTGCAAACTCTAATGCATAAGTAAACAGAGTTGGATTTTTTGGCACACATTAGTATTAGGAAGAAGAGTGTTTTTGCGCTCGCGCTGCCTTTCTTTATATGGATGTCATCATCAAAAAAAATCTGTGAAAAGAGGATAGATCGAGCTTTTGGCTTTAATTTCTGAAAGCGTTTGCATATTTCAACTTGTGTCGTTCTCTTATTTTCATCTGCTTGTTAGCTCCGAAGTTGAATGGAAGTTTTAGAGAGAAAACCTTATTGCGTATGTAAAAAAAAGTTTCCCGATGGGAGGAACAATTTAGGCTCATGATGAGATACCGTTTATCAGTTTGAAATGTGTCTTGCGAGTAGAAGATGCGCTGGCGTTTTCTCTCAGCTCTGTTTGTGTTCTTCCTGAGCAGAGTTGAGAAGAGGTGTGTTCCTTTTTCTGTGTGATTAGGTTATTAGCATCTTGACAAACAAAACATTTTTACTGAAAGATGATATTATTTGCAGTGGTGTTTTCTTCTCCCTTGGCTGCACATTCGATGTATCGCTTTACTTGAGCAATATGAGATTTCACCATGTTTTTTGGAGATTTGGTTGGATAAGGGCGAATTATGAAGACAACAAGATATAGGCGGATCGCATTTCTAATGTATTTTCGCAGTTGTGTTGTGCGATTCCTTTTTCGTGGCGCATTGTCATCCGAGCCGAGTGATTTATGGCTAGAATGCCACCTCCAGCTTGAAGGGAGCGCGATAGCATTGCACATATTACTTTGTTCATATGCGCCATTTACTTGTAAAATTGTGTCGCATTTGAGGATATATCGCCAATTGAATTCTCTAATGATCGATTCAATGATCAATTATCAAGGGGATTTGCAATTTGCACTCGTCTTGAATATGCATGCCTATGCCAACTCATTTTGTAGTCTTGTATATTTTTTTTATCTTGATCGTTTAACTTAACTTGTAACTGGGAAGGGAGGCCAGCCATCTCTCGTATCCTCTGAACCTGATGTTGGATGTCATGTCGCAGCGAGAGCAGCAGTACGTTTTGCACTTTGATGCAACAAAGCAGGGAAACAAATTGTAAAGTGACCCAGATAATAACAATGTAAAGCAGTCCATATATAGGAGGAAGGCAATGGCATCATTATCGCGATATGAAAAGATATATACAAATTCACATTTGGCTCACATACCAAGAGAGCTTCATTAAGGTTGCGATTTCAGATTGAGAGGCTCACTGACATTTTCGTAAATGTCAGCGGAAAAAAGAATTGAGATTCTTTCGGTAAAAGGCGCTTTCGGTGGAGTGGATGGATACTATAAGGTTTGTGTTTGGAGAAGAGGTTTCAGGTCCCATTTGCAAAAGCTGGCATTTAAAATCCAGTATATATTCTGTTATCGTGAGTAAACCTATTTTCTCTCCACAAGAAAAGGTCAGATACGGAAATAGCTCGCTTTTTTGCTAAATTCAAAAGCACACAGTGTATCGCTAATTGTATTATGCTCACACATACATGCATTGTTGACCGTGCTCATTAGCGTCTGGTAGCTTGATTGTTTAATTATTTGTCGTAATTTGGGAAGCACTTTTGTGTGAGAAGCCATATTCAAATTCCAAATGAAATTGTTTTGATGTCAGAATGAGAAGAGTTATTGCATAAAAAATCTGTTTAAAACCGGACGCTGTATCGTTTGAAAGGATCAGAGACAGGAAATAAAAACATTTTTTCTCACAGTCGCAGCGAGTTTTCCATTGGGGAGGAGGAGGAGGAGGTGTTTGACTTTCTCAGACGGAGATGAATCGCTTTAATGTTTTGCTTGAAAAAGGCATGTGAGTGAAGATCAGCTATTTTGAAATGATAATGATTATTACATGTTGTTCTTACAATGTTTTCAGATTGAGGGATGGGTGGAAAAGTTCCGTAGTGAATTTAGTGTGGACGAAGCACCCGAGAACGTGGAGGCAACGCAGAGGAATATTGAGCAATTGGAGCAGCACCGTGAAACTGTGCTTCAGCTTCTCATCGGCACTGTCACCGAAGGACGAAGACTGCTAGAGGAATTAAGGTAAACAAATTGCCGCTAAAATTCTCTACAATTTAAATTAACAAACTCAGAAATTTGTAATGAATTTTGGCATTTTTTTTGTAGTGCAAGCGGCCTGACAATGGAAACTGACAATACAGGATCATTCGAAGCCTTGGAAGCTGCGCTCAGAACCTTGGAGCGCCAGCGTAATGAGCTTGAGGAACTTTGGGAGTCAAGAAAACTTAAACTAGATCTCTGTCTTCAACTCCGTCTTTTCGAGAGAGATGCTTTAGAGGTAGCCTATCAACTTTTCAAATCCAAAGTTAATAAGGTGTAAAGGCACAAAACTGATTCCTTTTCTCAACCTTGCGGAATGCATATATGTTTGCAGATTGCATCTCAGTTGGACCACTGGATAGAGAAACTGCAAATGGAGGATCCAGGTCGGGAGATTACCGAAAGTCTTGCTCACTACGAGCAAGTGCTGCGTGTTCACAGCGACAGTGTGTCTCGAGTACAGAACTCTGTCTACCAAGTCCTTCAACGGGGTCAAGAACTGTACCAGGTTAGCCCTTTCTCCTTCTCCTCATCATTTATTTATTTATGCTTCAAATGGAGGATCGTAAGTATCCTCATGGAACGTGTGAAAGCGTGTAAAAATCCTCACTCTTTTATAGCTCAAGTGGGTTGCATGATGGAGAATGTTTCGTATCATTCTCCATTCCAGAAACTCTACTTTGTTATAAGAATGAATGGACATGTGCAACTATACAAGTATTTTTTGATTGTACTCCCTTTCTCTCTGTCATAATAAAAGTTATTGCCAACAACGGAACAAAATCGTTCTATTTCCGCTTCTTCCCGTGAAAAAGTCGGAAGGAAATATGTGTCAGTGTTTCATGCAATACATGCGTCCGTCTTTCTTTGTTTCTTCGCAGATGTTCGAACGGTCCGGAGTCAGTGTAATGGCCAGTAGTCAAATCAGTGCCCAGACAAGAGTACAAGTCCTTATTGAGTACGTGAACGAGAAAGAGTTGGATTGTGGCGAGGTTGCGGAGGTGAAACGAATTCGACTTCAGCAGATCATCCAACTTCTCCAGATGCAGAACGAGGCTAGTCAGGTATGAGATCAACGTGGTGTTGCTTCTTTAAACATTCTCTGTTGCATTTATTACACACTTCACAACGGTCACGGAGCAAAAGATTCAATCCGGAAATACAACTAGCATAATTTTTTGCAAGTGCCAATTACCAATAAAGGCAATAAACTCTAAAGTGTAGAATTGGTCTACATTTGAGTTGATAAGGATCAATAATTGCTACTATTTATTTGGAGCATAATTAGCTAATTTGGTGAGATAAGGATAAGGACTTTGTGATTAGTGATTACTGATTTTCCTGTGCTCGTTCTCGTTCGTGTTCAGTTTTTTTTGTCTTGTACAAAAAAGTCATGAGTCACTCGAATCCCAGAAGTTCTCGTTAGATTTTGAACAGTTTTTCTAGTTTATTCGTAATTCTAAAGCTGAATCTTTACCTGAATGCATCGATTGAAAAAATGTTTTCTCTTCACGTGCCTGCATTCTTCATCCTTCCGTTTCCCACAACTTTAAAAAATTTCAGAGAGGAGACATCGTTTTTACGACGGCGCCCATCTGAGATCATGGCTTTGATTTTGCATGGAATAATGAAATTGCACAGTGCAATGCAAATCTTCAGAGAAGACGACGATATATATATAAGCATGGATTATCTTCTCAGTGAGGATTTGAGGATGAAAACCACAGGATGAGATGAAGCTCAGTTTGAGCTGAAGTTGGTAGATAATCTTGAGGTTTTACACTCTTGCCAATTACCCCCGTCGTAGTCAAATAAAATATGGGATCATGAAAAATGTTGGGCACACACACACCAACCAAAATTGCAGAGAGGAGATTAAGCGTAACCTGCAAAAATATTCACATGCGCATGCCTACCTCGACTGATTGTGTTTGTGCAAAAAAATGTATATTTAAGCTCTTTTTTTACTTTCTCATCTACTGAACTATGATGTGGAAATGCAACTTGCATGATGAAACAGTATATATTACCGCATTCTACAATTCTTATAAGAATTATGATGAATGAGATTAGGCAGGCTTTTAGCTTTTGAATCAAATTATAAATTTGAGATGAATGGTAAATGCCTAGCCCTGCTCGAATGCTTATATCCAACTTAATTGTTTAACAAAGGGAAAGTTTTTTTCCTGGCAGATGACCGATGTTACATGAATTTTGTGTGAGAAAAAAACGACGATGACGTTATGAGCTTCAAGTTCATTCAGGCGAGACAAAGAATTTTGTGGGAGTGAAGGATCCTTCATTGTCGTTTGAAGTTAAGTTGTGTAAAAAGGTGCGTGTAGCAAGTGGTATTAATTAATATGATATCAGTCAAAACTTGATATTATCTTTATAGAAAATCAGAGATTTGCATCAGATAAAAAGTAGTAAAATTCATACTGGTTAGAATCTATATATGCTATCAGTATGTGAATTTTTTGTCGTTCTGCCTGTACGAAAGACGTCGGAGTTTCTTGCTGAGTTTCTTCCAGGATACGTTAAATCCTGTATGTTTTGCGGTTTCTATTCCACCAACATATAATTTTATTGTTTCACTTTTGTTCGAGAGCAATATGCTGACCTAGCTCCCGAGTCATTCTGGACAGGATATTATACTTGAAAAAGGAATCTGGAATGTTTAAGTATAATGATTATGACCACAGGATTTGAGTCGTGTGGAGGGGGAGGAGCTCTTCAATATTACGAAATCCCAGCAAAACTATCATTATCTAAAGGAAGGAATAATAAAAGTTGCATATTTGCACAGTGTGCAGGAAAGGAACACAGGGTCATAAAAGACGTTAACAAGTTTATAACATTTTTTTGTTGAATTGGCTGCGAGAAAAAAGGAGTTAGTTTGATAATTTAATGTGTGTGGGGCATTGGTCCAAGTCGAAGTACGAAGGAGAGAGCAAAGTATCAAGTATGAAGTGGAGTAATGGCAGAAATTGAGTGTATCAAAGCGTGTCTCGTGTATATCTTCTCGGTTTATGCATTTTTTTTCTAGCAAGAGTATTAGCGTAAAAATGGAGTGAAGTGATCCTTTAGTCAAGCCAACATGTGGGGTCGTTATTAAACCCTTATCGTACATGTATTTTTTTGAAAAGCTCGAATGGAGTGAATGAGGGCTTAATTTGTAATGATAGTGCACGCTCAACGCTGCATCAACGAGTTGTGGTTAATGTCTCTATTCTAGTGTGCATGTAGATATGCTCCCCAGACAAAGGATAAGTTTGTTTTGTTGCTAAACTGTAGATTTATGCATTTGTAGAGTCGACTTTGTCTCCTAAACATAGTCGACATTCGACATGACAAAAGTAACAAAAGTTTCAAGTTGGTGGTGGCTTCTCTTCTCTTCTGAGACTCTGACTGGGAAAGAGAAATCGGACAGTTTGTGAATCCTAGGCGTCCTGACGCCGCAGTGAACGGGTGGGAAAATTGTGTCAGTTGTCAGTGTGTTCAGTTAGCGTTTTAAAGTTTTAATAATATGCGCCTGCAGCATACGACAAATGACAGATGACAGAATCCAAGTTCGTGTGGGTTGAATGTTTAAATTCGAAATTGGGATAAGTTGACAGTTGACAATATTTATGGTGTTCATTGGGGATATCAGATATTATGATTTCGACTTTTCCATAAGTGAACCTGGACAATTGGAATTGGAGGTGAATGGTGCTGTTGTAAGTGGAAGTTGAACATTGACTTCGGGAGAATCGTAATTTTGGAGTGTGTCACGTTGCCCTCTTGTGCCTTGTTTAGCACGCGACCCATAATTTGGTCAAGTGTGGTGCCGATGCTCTTGCAAAAATTTAGAGCTGTCGATTTTTCATGTCAATTCGCGAAGGAAGTTAGCTTAAGTAGATAACAGGGGACATTTTGTTCAAGACACAAGATCAAAGTTGTCGAAACATGTCAGGTTCAGGGAAATACGAACTAGAACTAGCACACCTACGAATAATTGCTTTGAAAGGTGTGGTGACGTGATCAGTTGTGAATTGTATCTTGAATCTAAGCGTGATTGTCAGCGATTGTCAAATAAACATTTTTTGCATATATTTGCAGGTTATCAGTTGGATCCGCAACGGGGAGACAATGCTCGCGGCCAGCTTTACAATCCCAAGCTCCCTTAGTGAAGCAGAACAAATGAAAAAGGAGCATGAGAAGTTCCAAGTAGCTCTAGAAGTAAGAGAAGTCTCTTGTAGAAACACAAACAAAGGACAAGTTACAAAAATATCTTGAAACTTACAAAACTTATGTTTTTCAATCTTACAGAAAACACACAACTTCGCAGTCCAAGTCAATTTAAAGGCTGAAGCCCTAATTGGGGGGAGTCATTTCGATGGTCCTGGTATTAAAAAGATATCGGACGATGTCTCAACACGATGGCATCAATTAGTCGCTGCAGCAGATGAAAGGCATAAACTCTTCAACAATGCCTTAAACTTTTACAAAACTGCAGAACAGGTGAGCGACCGTTTTGTTTTTGAAATGATGTAACCAAGTTCTCAGTTTATTTTATCCTTTTGGCGATGTATGCTACTTTTTCTTCATGATTTCGATTATGAAATCATGCACATGCATGTTCAAGTACGAAGTACGTCATGCGTAAAATTTAGGCTGAGAAAAAAGCGTGAAACTGTTAACTTTTTTTGAAGTAGACAGTCGTGAGTTATAAATGATGCTACTGCCACATTTAATAAATGTGATTTTTCGTTCCTACTTTTTAAAAGTAGTATAATCATTCTCTGTAATTTTTAGAATGGTTATTACAGACATCACTCTTTGTCGTCGTGAGAAGTAAAAAGTAAATTTGATGTGGCACCAGACCAGGATGAAATGATGAAATGCTTTGGAGATGGAATTGATGCCATCCAAATGAATTAATACTGTGTACAATCCCTTCACTTCACTTTGTTTTTATCTCTTATTTGCATAGGTTTGCTCCGTCTTGGATAGTCTTGAGAAGGACTACAAACGGGAAGAAGACTACTGCCTTGTTGACCTAAACAACTCTGTGAAAAATGCCCCTGGCCCAACAAGCCCCACCTTAGGTCCAGTATCCCTGGACAAGAGAAGCGCGCTGACGACCCTTATCACGAAACACCAAGAGCAGAAGGAAGCTTTTCTTAAAGCTTGCACCCATGCCAGACACACTGCGAGAAACTTCTTGAAAATTTGCCACAGGGTTGCATATCCTTATCAGTTTGAAGCTGGTGGTCTAGCGTCCCCTGAGGCTAAAGTGAAAGGTAGATAGAACATTCTCAGTTCCGACGTTTTCTAGTAAACCATTGTGTATGACAAGAGGTTTTTGGATATTTTTTGTTCGCAGCAATTCTTGATAAGCTGCTGGCACAGGAGAATAAAGTAATGCAATTCTGGACTACAAAAAAGAAGCATTTGGATCAGTGTTTGCAGTACGTCATGTTTGAATGGTAAGATTAACTACAAGATAAACTGAAGTTTCACTTGAAACGTAATATTGGTGCAACTGAAAATTATGCAAACTTTACAATTTTAGTTCTGCAAAGCAAGCCCTTGACTGGATTCACGACACGGGAGATTTTTACCTTTCTACTCATACTGATGTGGGCCGTAGTCGAGAGGAAACGGAATCGTTGCTTCTCGAGCACAATGAATTCAAAGCTACGGCGAAGGTAAAAATTAAAGAAAGTGGGATAGAAAACATATTACGCCATTATTAAGGTATCAAGAATGAAATCTAAGATTCAAATTTGACCGAAAAGGAAATATGATAAATTTTAATCGGCGTAGGCATTTGCCAATCGGCCAATGACAGATTCTCAAGATCAGAACAATTTGTTCCACTGCTCTTTCATATCGTATCTTATACCATGGTTTCGATCAGTGGCAACTCTTGCATTATCAGGATAATTGTGCTTGCTTATCGTAATTATACTAATTGTCCGATTGATTTTCAGGAGACGAGAGAACGCGTCAAACTTTTGATTCAGTTGGCCGATAGCCTTGTTGAAAAGGGACATGTCCACGCGAGTGATATTAAGCAATGGGTTGCTGCTGTTGACAATCGCTACAAGGACTTCAGTAGCAGAATGGACAAATACAGGTTCATAAATATAGTTGGTTCTAATCCCGTTCTCACATTTGCTTTGGTCCATTATATTAACGAAGTGTTAAAATTTTTATGGACATTTCAGATCTCAATTAGAAAGTGCGCTGGGTATCAAGGACGGCGATGTGAGAACTGAATTATCAATAGACAGAAATTCAGACTCGAGTTTAGAGTCAAAAGTTAGTTCAGAAGATGGGAAAGTCTTGAAGGATCTCAGCGAGGAGCAATGCAAGCGAAAACGAAGGCGCGAGTAAGTTATAAATTATTCATATGCGTTCTTTAATGTTGTAGTGGTGGAATGAAAGAGTTATACCTTTTCCAACTCAAAAAACTTTTCCACTATTGTGCAGGCTGATTATGAGCGAACTTTTACAAACGGAGCGCTCCTACGTGAAAGATCTCCACGTGTGCATCCAGTACTATTTAAGGGAAATGCAGCACAATCTAAGCGTGCCAGCGGCAATCAAGGGGAAGGAAAGAGTGATTTTTGGCAATATCGAGGAGATTCATGAGTTCCATAAAGAAGTTTTTGTCAAGGAATTGGAAAAGTATGAAACGATTCCTGAGGATGTTGGACATTGCTTTGTAACTTGGGTATAAATGCATATTTTACACGTGAACAATCTGGCTTTAGCCATATTTTAAAATAATGACGACTTGTTGTAACTGAAACGAATCGGAATGACTTTCAGGCCCATAAATTCGACATGTACGTGCAATACTGTAAGAACAAGGAGGAGTCCAATACGATGGTGTTCCAACATGCGGGCAACTTCTTTGACCGTGTTCAGAGTGCTAATAGTCTTGATCACCCGATCGCAGCTTATCTCATTAAACCCGTCCAGCGAATTACCAAGTACCAACTTTTACTGAAAGATTTACAATCATACTGTGATGAAGGGCAGGGTGAAATCAAGGTATAAAAAACTCTTCTTATTCAATTTTTAAAAAATTCATTGTTTCACATTCATAATGTAACATATGCTTGTTATTTTTATGGCTAGGATGGACTGGATGTGATGTTGAATGTGCCAAAGAAAGCGAATGATGCACTCCATTTATCCTTGCTGGAAGGTTGTGATATTTCCTCGGATAAACTGGGTGAAGTGATCCTCCAGGATAGCTTCCAAGTTTGGGATCCCAAGCAGATTATCAGAAAAGCGAGAGAGCGCCACGTGTTCCTCTTCGAGTTATACCTAGTGTTTAGCAAAGAAGTTAGCAAAGACTCTAGTGGAAAGGGAAAGTATATTTACAAGAATAAGTTGTTGGTAAGGACGAGATTTCTTGATCCTTCTGGACGCACAGTTCTTTAACGATTTTGATCTGATTTCCTCTGACTGAGCTGTACTATGTGACCACATGTCGTCTTCCTTTTTATATTTATCTTGTAGACGTCGGATCTAGGTGTAACGGAATGCATTGAAGGAGACGAATGCAAGTTTGCCGTTTGGACGGGCAGGTCGCCTGTGTCAGATTACAGGATCGTTATTAGGGTGAGTTGCCAGCTACTGAATTGGAAACATGCTGACTTTTTATGACATTTGCATTGGGAAACCTCTCGTATTTGTTCCGTTGTTTCAGGCTGCCACACCTGATGTAAAAAGACTGTGGGTTAAGAAACTCAGAGAAGTTATCCAGGAAACTTATTTCAATAATGCATTGCGCCTTAACGCTCCACGAAGTCCATCCAAATCTGAATCTGGTAGCCATAGATCTAGCAGGTACGTTTGAATCGAACCATCTTTGATGTGATATTCTTCCCCTCTGATATTTTATTGTTACGCTGAGAATCCCATAAAACTTGCATCATTGCGCAATTTTTTTTACAGGGATATGGAGGAAATGGGATCCGCAGATGAGTGCTTTGATATCAACGACAGAGCTTCCGAAACGTCGTATGGTTCCGGGAACAGTGCTCAAGAGGCAGACAGGGTAAGCATGTGATTTTTTTTAGAGTGAAAGCTCCTTTATTCTATTCTACGCTCTCTCTCGCCTTCAGTAAAACACAAGTGTTTTCCCAATTATGTGCTTGAGGTGGAGTATAGCAAGAAAAATGTTGAATTTCCAGAGTGTTTGTAAACGTATACGCGTGGTTAACTTAATTCACTTCATAAGCATTATTGCATTGATATAGCTGCACTTGAGTTGAGACGGAGGAGTGAGATGAAACAATAAAACGAGGGAGATTTTCCAAGAGCCACTTCACCTCACATTTGTGTAATATGTAATTTGCCAGGCCACAGCTCCTCTCTCCCCGACTGCTGCTCTCAAAAGCTAGTTTTTTATAATTAAGCCATATCCAGCATCCTCTAAACTAAAACCGGAAGGATATCGTACAAGGGTAAATGTTTGCATGCAGTACGATAGTACGAAAAGGGATAATAATTTGATTGGGGACAACGTCATATAAGACCCACACGATCAGTAACAAGTATTGCGTGTAATCAAGCTGAAAGAGTTGTGATTCGCTGTCAAATTGGAAAGTTGGTGGTTGTACAGAAGATGAAAAATGCCATCTGCGGTCTCACACACGCCACATATGCTACACATTTTGTAAATAGCGTGCGCTCCCAATTCGCTCAAGAAGCATATTGCCGTGTTTTTTTCGCTAAAGTTAGAAACATACATTCTCCGAGATTTCATGTGTCTCAGCAAAAGCATTCCCCCTAAATTAAATCTGCGATCGAAATAGATGGAATTTCGGATAAAAGGAGGATATGAGACGCTTTCGAAGATATTAAAAACCTGATTTGGAGGGAAGGAGGAGAAAGGAAGGAGGTGGGATGAGACAGCAGTTGTGTATTCCGATTTTTCCTGACGTTATACACTCGAGTCCTAGTCATGCTTTATCTATTTACTATCTCCGGGAACCATTCCCACTGACACAACTCTGGTGGTGAAGATTATCCAATCTTATGCTAAAATCTCCAGTTTGCTTTTGCTCGTGCATGTTTAACTGATTGCGAAAACATGTGAAAAGGCCGCAACAAGCCGAGGAAACCATGTGTTCTCCTCTGATTCTCGAAGCTAAGGTCTAACTACTGTCCACACATTCATTATTCATTTGTCTGGTTGTAACAGAAAGATGTGTACACGTAAAACTTCACGTTTGGGGAGTCGGTATTCAAAACTCAACATTTGATTCCGTTCACCTTTCGTTCCGCACCGCCGCCGCCCTGTGAATCAGGTTACTCTTCTCTTTACTCTTCGTAGTAATAGTTTACACAAGCGATGATCTTTCAAGGCTGCGTCCTCAACGGCGGACGCGGACCGCTTTCTTCGAGGTAAAAAACCATGATTAACAATATTTGTTTATGTCAGCGTCTCGTTCACATGAACGTTGATGAATGGCACACCACCACCACTCACGTTGGCTACGGGAAAATAATTGCAGTGAGGATTAGCTAAAGCATGATTATGCAGATGCAAGCAAAGCTCACAAAATTAGCATGACTTCTCTCCCAACATGATCGCATTCATCGTCATGATCGTGTTACATGAGGAGCGGCTGCATAACTCATAAAGACCTTGAAAAAGTTCATGCCTAAACTCGGCAAGTGGTTATAAAGCCCAAAAAGCCAAAGCAGAGAAGGATGTGCGAGTTGGTTGCACAATGCTTTACCTACCGCCACCATACCACCAAGTCAACTTGATGCCTCAAGTGATGATAACTGGCTGTGAAAGAAGCTTAGTTGGTGAAAATCGGAGAAAGTGTGTATCATATTTATACCGCTCATCCCTATAAATCGAACCTGCTCATCCTGATATAATGAACTCGAGGGGGAAAATATCTGTGATCCTAGAAGAGGAGAAGTAGTTTACTTTACTTATTCACAGACGCTAATCTCCTTTTGTAGGATTCGGAGTAGCTTTAGCTGTCGGAGGTTTTTTTGCTGGCTTTCCTGTTTCGATGAAGTTGTGGCTGTGCGGAGTTCCGTGTGTGCTCTTGCAGAATTTGGAATTAGAGGTGTTTGTTTATCGCTCGCTCGTAAGAATGATCTTAGGAGGAGCGCAGAGTGTGTGTTCATTGTGGGAAATGAGAAGAGGCTTTTGTCTCTTTCTCTCCAATGCACTCCTCTCTCTCTCCCACTCTATATTTCAGCTTCGTCTTTTCAGCATTAAAGCTGAGGTTTGTTTAGCTTAACTGAAAACCAGGTCACGAAACAGCTCTTCAGTGAAAAACACAGACATGAATGGCTATTTTCTTCGCTAATGAAGGGAATGCCTAGAAAAGAGCAGAAGCTGGTGAAACCAACATAAAAATCCGCAACGTAAATACTTGAAATTCGATTCCTTCGACTGAGCTTTTTACGGGAATTGCCTTTGCCAAATTCATATTTTTTGAAAGGATTTTCCTCGCAATTTCTAACTCGAGACCTTACATCCACATTCGAGCAATACCCGCATATCATTACCATATCACAAAATCGTACCGCAAAATAGCATTCGTCCCGATCTCCTGATACAAAAAGTACCTGGTTTTTGATAACGGTTCAGCTGTCGGATGTTTGAGACGACTGTATAATTCATGAACGCACTGACCGGAAACTTTTCCCCTTTCAATTGTCTTTTTATGTAAAAAAATGAGAGTTTGACAGTTGAGAGCGTCGAGTGAAGGGAGTCGTCCAAGTGCAAGTGGCATTCAATTTTCGTAATGGATAGCAGAGATTTTTTTATCGTCAAATTTACACGAGTACAACTCTATTTCCTAACTTGCCAGTTGAAAGTTCAAAAAATATTCCGCTCGAAAATGCGGAGAAAGATGAATTTCGAAAGAGGGATTTTATGGCATTTTATTGAGTAACTTGAATTTGAATAGGAAAAAACTTTTTTTTGGGAGGCAAGGATTGAATGTCTCTTTTGAAAGTATGTTTCGTGCTTGTGATGCGTTTTTCTTCTTCCATCGTTGCAACATTCCCTCCTGTTGGCAAAGAATACAGAACTGCTTACACGAAATGAATTTTTTCTCTCAAAAGTATTTCTTCTTCACCTTGTCACGAACATCTTTGAGAATCTCGCAACTAGAAACTTACGTGGATATACGAACTAAACGGACGCATAACTTTTTAGGGCATGAATAAGTGGAGAAATTGTTCGGGGCGATGTGAGAGTCTCCACAACATAGATTGAGAATAAAAGGGAAAATACTAGGTGGACGTATTATGTATATGCTTGTTGCTAAAAGCTTTTCTGGAAAATGTTCTCCGCTTCCGTGTGATATTGCTAAAGGGAGTAGAGGAGCAATGCACCACTTCCGTGTGCCAATGAGGAACCGGAGCGCAAAGGGTTCTCCCTCCGTGTTGCATTGACAAGAAGAAAAAGAGGATGTTAGATGTGTGTAATCTGTAAAAAAAAGTCTAGAATATCTGTGTGGTCGGTCATGTTCCTCGTTCCCCTTCACTTCTCCATTTCTGTTGGCACATGTGTAAACCAGGGATGAAGATGAAGTGAACCTCTTCCTTTCCACAAGACTCGAGTTACCGCGTCCCTCCATTTCCCAAGCATTCGTCTTATTAGACAACCCGAGCGGGATTCCCTTTGATCACGTTCGTAAGTGGATAGCAGATTATTGTCGCCGTCGCGAATTCGTTACTCACCTTCAGAAAGAGAAGAAAAAAATATAAGTAGAGGGGGAGAGCATCCTTCACATTCACCCAAATTTATCAACATTCGGTTCTCCTCTTCTCGCTCAGCCTTTATTTACGATGGTGGTGCTCACCGTGTGGCCAGAGTGGCAAAGGAAGTGGCAACACATTTCACTGAAATTAAATAATGTCCATCCTCACGTAAAGACTTGGCGTAGTTTTTCTCTCTCT
>JAQFZW010003000.1:0-14611 GCA_034687055.1 Heteromurus nitidus
GCCTTTTCGATTAGGAGTCTTATGTCCGTATGTGAAAATGCACTTACGGCGTTTATGCATATCATAGGCGATATATCAATTTCAATTGGCAACATAAACAACGAGCTAAACCAATCCCAGCAGCACAGTTTGAACATGAAAAACTAAACGCCATGGTTATTATTTTTTGCTCATTTCCTGTCCACAGGCCCACGTAATAAGCAATTTTCTGATATTCGTCGTCTCATCTTTGGAAAATTAATTAATGTACTTAATGCCAGAGCAAGAAATTGAGAAAATAAACCATTACACATGTAGTAAACATGTCGATTAATCGAAGAATCGAAAACATCCTCCTGGTCACAACAGAACAAGATAACCACAACTGCAAAGTGTCGTATCGACTATTTCAGACAGAGACAGAGAGACGAAATATCAACATATTATTCAAAATGGTTCACAAGTTCGTATTAGTGATCTGGATTATTTGCAATCTCGCATTCGCACTTGCTGGAAAGCGAAATTATGGCAAATCGGACTCCGAACGTTTCCAGTGGAAAACATACTCCCAGTATCGAACTGAAGAATACAGAAAATCAATGGAAACTCGAATAATTGCCAATTTGAATCAGTTTATAACTCCATTCGCTGATTGTTTAACGCACATCATAAACTTTGACGGAATAGACTTAATCTCCATAAAAAGTCCCATAGTTCTTACTCGTTTTGATACTGGTTACGTAAAATATCGAGGACAAAATAAAACAATAAGGTACGCAGTCCCCTTTGAAATAATCACTCGAGAATTATCAAAATCTCAAAACCACACATACCTCAATTTTCCAAGCGACAGGTACAATTCAATGAAGTCCAGACCTTGGCTTTGTGAAGCTCACATTTCAATATATCCACCATCAAACAATTATTATACCTTCGAACGTGAACTCGATTTCTACACGCACGATGACGAAGGTAAGGAGGTGTTGTGGTCCCCCGCGTCTCACTCAAAATTTTGGAACGAACCAACCAAATCCTTAAATATCGGATACAAACTTCAAGGATCAATTGTCGTCAACAGATGGCGTTTCGACATTCTCATTGCTGATAAATCATACAGTGCTAACAAGTGGGTCCGTGGAGTATATCAATCCATGAGGCAACGTCGCATGCCAACGATATCAACTTGGGAACTACTCAAATTCCAAACTCAGCGACAACAAATTTCTAATAAAAGTAGTCCCTTTGTGAAATATGAGCAAATTAGAAAGGTGTACATGTTCTGTCACCACTGTAACCCATGCAGACCCTTGTCATCCTTTGTTCTATATGATTTCAACAACTCTCAAACCATTCCCGCCCTTACGAAAGAAGACCTTGTTGCGAAAATCAACAGCCTGAACAGGGACACAGATTCAATCATTTGGAAGCTAATCTTCTTTGAGCCAATAACAACATCCGGACGCTTTATTGACGGAGGCGTTTTCCAAAACGACTGGCTTAAGAGCGCGCATAAGGTGATATTCGACAATATCTTCGGAAATTCAACGTACATAGATCAGACAAGTAGTGACGGCGGAGGTCCGCTGTTTTGTAAAAGAGATTCGATTGCGTATAGACACATTTGTAAGTGCGACCGGAGTAAAAGTGAGGGTAGAATGTTCCCAAAACTGAGGTACGTCTCCTCACACCCGATTGACCACAACCAATTCGTCCTCACCAAAAAGAAGTTCACAACTGTTTCCTGTAAATTTTGGGAATTCTACTTGCCATTCCGCGAGCTAGTCGCAGCTTTCGACATGAGTACGTGGCTGGCTGTGTCACTCAACATAATATTTTTATTTCTGCCATTGACATTCCTCGGAATGAAATACGGACCTGTGCTGATCCGAGGGAAATGTATAATTCGAAGATACCGCTGTGAAAGTTGGTGGCAAAGGTACTCGAGGTATGTGCTTGTCTCCTACAAAGTACTTGTGGAGCAAGGTCCCTACGATGGGAATGTGTCAGCGTACTTGAAATATAGCCCGCTCCGGATCATCTGCGGAATTTACTTGTTGATGGCTTTGATACTTAGCAATGCGTACAAGGGGGATAACATCATCAAGCTTACCGCCGCTGTGCCCCAGGTCCCCATCAAGAGCTTCAAAGAACTTGTTGAAAACGGATATAAGATATACTCGCAGTTGTTGGGGTCAATGGAGTTCCAAGTTTCTGTACTCGAAATGGCAAATCTTGTGGAAAACGAAAATGCAAGTGCGCCTGGAGTGCACCTTTATCAAGTTCATATGAATTATGTACTTGACAACCGTTTGTACCATGGGCCCGTTCCTTTCGTATCTGAAATTTATCACTTCATGAAGCTAAGCAATAATCGAGACACTGCTTCTAAAAGTTGGAACTTGACCAAGTACGAGGAATTCATTTTGAAACATACTCAAATTCCTCAATCGGTGAGATTCGACAAACTACATGGCCTCATTGATTACAATCATGGATTTTCTAGCCTTATTGATTGCTCGCACAAGGCTGCAGTAATAGCACATTCAGAAGACATGACAATGTTCAAGACTATTTACGAATGGCAACGGCCACTGTTCCGGTCTCCATTGTCCTTCGGAGAAGAAGTACTGGCACAAGTTATTACTGGCTTTGAATTGCGGAACTGGATTAATCCTCAAATTGTGCTTAGATATGGGGCACTTGAAGCATCAGGAATAATGGCGCATGTATATGCTCGGGAAAAGCACTATTTAAAGAAAATGGGCGAAATTCGCCAAAGAACCCACGCGACCTTGTATCGCCCATCAAGTCTAAATGACAGCATTCAGGTTATTTTTGTCATTTGGTCCTGTGGGCTGGCCTTCTCAATACTGTGCTGGCTTTTCGAATTTATTAGCCATAAACAGATAAAGGTGGTATGTGTTCGAATTTCGAAAATATTCCGATACAGCGTTGAAAAATTATTTATATATCGAAATCGAACTGCTCATCAGAAATGTACTTTTAGAAACAAGGCAAAAATTCTAAATAAACCAACGCCAACTGAAATAGCATAAGTTTTTAGAGTATATACAAACATGATTTAATATACTTCAAGTATGAATGCATTAATTAAAGGCTTAATTGTAATGTAATTGTATGGATGTCAATTAATAAACTGGATAAAACCTCAAAATATTTACTTATTGGAAGTACAAATTAGCTCGTGCATGGAACATGGCAAGTCGGTTTGCAATACTGGCCGCAAAATGTTTGAGCATACACAATTTCGACCGACTTTCACAGTCTATGTTCCTCTGTTCTTCATTTGTTTTTCGAGATTAAAAGAGGAATAATGATTCGTATACAACACTGTCTTAATATCATTTTCAGCCAGCTACAGTAATTATGTAATTTATGGCTAAGATCGGGGCAAAACATTTCCAGTTCATTTTCACCCACCAACCCCCGGACATTTCATATAAAATATTTCTAAAGATAAAGACCTAAGCATTAATTCAGGATTCGATTAATTAAAAACTAAAAATATGCATATAACCTGCGAGTTCAGTCTCTGAGTCGTCCTCTCACTTATCATCGTTTTCACAATGTCAAGTGAAGGATCTCGACTACAAGCCACAAAGCCAGAATATCCTATATTCGACATCAGTGCATACATTCACGATGGGATATTTATTACTTCTCGGGGATGAATTGATTGGACAACTCGTTTGATTCGAAAATCCATTTCACTGTGA
Source organism: Heteromurus nitidus (assembly GCA_034687055.1). Taxonomy (NCBI): domain Eukaryota; kingdom Metazoa; phylum Arthropoda; class Collembola; order Entomobryomorpha; family Entomobryidae; genus Heteromurus; species Heteromurus nitidus. The sequence continues at coordinate 3,717 of JAQFZW010003000.1, forward strand.
AGTAAGCTTGTCTAATAGTTTTCCAATTAATTAAGAGGGATCAATTGTATCAATCTTTTAAGAAGTGTGTCGTACCTCGTGTAACATAATAAAATTACAATATACCTTCATTTACATGACGAATAGGAAAATACTCTTATACTTTGAAAGCATTTTTAGGGTATGCATATCATGAACATGAACATTACCGAACACAAATAACGATAACCCTTTCATTTCGACTGTAGAATAAATTTCGTTATTTCGTGAGCACTTTAAATGATAATTAGCAGCTAAGTGTCTCTGACGAATAATACCAAGTCCAAAACAGCCAAAACACACGAGCGTAAGTCCGAGATAGGGGAAAATCAATTTATCTGGGACCATATTCCAAACAGACAATATTCTACGGTCGAAGCTGACTAGCCACAGCAAAGTCTCAACCTGCAGACCCTCCTGAGGACGTAAATTATACTTCCAAATCCACATCTATTCATTTTATTAAATGTTGTGCCATTCCCAATCGATGCAAAGCAAAAAAGTATAACAAAAAAATCTTCTAACTTGCAAGAGATATCAAAAAGTCTAAAACAAGAATGCTTGTGATAAAGTTTTCCGATGGAAGAAGAAGGATTGTGTCTTACATGATCCGTGTTCCTATAAAAAATCAAATATTCGTTTCCCAATTTAAATATTCATTAATCGGATACATATAAAAGTATTTCTGCTTTGTAAGGATTTGTAGCCATTGCATGAACCCTTTTATCGACCGAGAAAGAGTTTTATTTCAGCTGTGAACATCATTTCACAAGACAAGTACGTGTATATAAGTACTTTTAAGGGTCCATTATAAGTTTTTCCAAGTACGAATCCCTGTCGAATGTCATCGGACTGAACATACGTAGTTCGCATTTCGTACTTAATAAAACCCTGGTAAGAGTTTTAAATGTGTTTATATGTATGGAATGGACCTATCTAAAAGCAGCCATAGAAAAGTGGGTACTGTAATGTGCGGAGGCAAGGAGTAGGACTGGAGGAGGAGGAGTCTAACATGACAAAAGAAAACGCATCCAAACATCGCGGCAAATAATTACAACATTTCCGATGTCCATGAAGGAAGAATAGCTGGACACGAAAAGCAATACAAGGAAAAACATTACATTTCGTGTGACCAAAGTGGAAAGAGAAAGATCAATTTGTCCGGGTACTTTTCCAAACTGGCAATGATATTTCACGTTGAACATTGTACGTTCGAAGCAGACGCAATTTAGCAAATTAGCCTTAAGCTCCAGAGTGTCTCTTGTGAAGGCTACACCTTTCGAATTAAAAATGTATTTACATGTTTTGATATGCGCAGTCCTATTCCCAATCGATTTCCTCATCGCTCATCCCGTTGAAAGGAAACTTCCGGATGTCTTTTCTACTTCTCGTGACCAAGGTATTGTCAGATTAAACATGAAACCAAACTGGAATTTGCCAGAAGTTGTAGACCTCACAGAGTTTCTCCAACCCTTTCACTGCTGCTTGGTTCACATAACGAACTATGGAAGCTACACTTCAATCAAGTCGCCACTTCCTCTAATTCTCCGCAAGATTGAGGCGGCACGACGAGTACGTTTGGAATGGTCCCCAGTCAATTACCTCATCTGGATTGCAACTGGAATGGAGTACTCCCTGAGCACAAGTCTTTCGGGATTAGATTCTTTTTGTCACTGTCCTCAATGGCCAAAGTTCTGTGAACAAGGAGACGAGGTGGAGTATGGCATCTGTACCCGAATCGATCTCCCAAGTTTTGCCGCTAACTCAAAACCTTGGAACTGTGAAATTCAAGTCGACTTGTTTCCATGGCAACTGCTCATTGACGAGTTCGAAGGCCCCGGTGAGTTTAAGTCAGCAATTCCACCATTGTGGGCATACAATACAATCGATTCAGCTTATCTCGGTGCGAGGAAAGGGATGGAATCAATCTTGCCATCGGCAACTCCCAAATTTCGTGTCTTGTTGTCGTACAGCAGCTTGCAAACGAATTGCACTACTTGTTTTCATGAGGATGAGATGGAACGTAATATCCCATTGGAATTTGTAAATTCAACACTGTGGGATTCTTTCCCGTCTTTGGGACCGGATGATAATTATATCAACTTCACAATTGGATGGGCGATTAAAACATCGCCAGGGTCAAGATCGAGTCTTACATCCTCAAAGCTGGACGCTGTCAACATGAGATTTCTCCTAATTCGAATGGATGAATTGAAGAATGGAACATTGAGAAATGTGGATATCATCATTCCAGATCGACACAAGTATCAGATGAAGAAAGTTCAGCTACATCTGTGGGGAACGCGCTCATTTGAAGAAATTGATGAAATGTCGAGTATTCCAAGCAATTCGAAGACACTCTGGGAAGTCGGTGGCCAGGGCAACTTTGGTGCAGAAAAACACAATTTGGTTAATTATTTCGAATTGTGTAAATATCGCAAGAAAACAACCAATCCGTTCGAACATCAATTGTCAAATTTATCCTCGGACCTCGTGTCCCAATCATATGTCCGAATGTGGGGCTCAATCATGTTAAACCATAGTATGGAAACGCATGATTCCTTACTCAAGTGTGGATATGATATGTTGGATAACAGCTCTCAATCCTATTCAATAGGTGGAGAAGTTTTGACAATTAAACTCGAAGTTAGCCAATACGACGTCTCGTCACCGTACCTCTTCTCGTCCTTCGCTGTGGCATTCAGTGAGAAGTACAACTCTCTACATTTCGTGAGTTGTGGGAGGCCACATGCAGACTCGTTGGCGTTTAAGGAACTTGTGAGCATCTTCGACGTTGGAAGTTGGCTGATGCTTCTTTTCATTTCTCTCCTCATCACTTACACAATTCCGCTGCTCAGCGAGAGACCAGCGAGGCTCAGCTTTTACAAAGCAGGAGATAATATTTTGAAGGTTTTTCAAGTTCTTCTGGAACAAGGAACAGGCATGCCCGATTCACTTTTGAAGATTCCACGAGTGCGAATTGTGATGGGGTTATTCATGCTGTTCGGACTTGTGCTGAGCAACGCCTACAAGAGCGACAACGTTTACAATATGATAGCACCAAGATCATCAATTCCGTACGAATACTTGAAGCAACTTGTCGCAGACAAGTTTGACATCTTCACTTCTGCAAGTGAAATTTTTTTCTTTGATAGTATATTTCGAAACTTGAATCGAACGGAGCAGGATGACCATAAGATCCAAGGGTATGACCTGACTGGAAGTACCGCTTACTGGCTGGAGTCCCAGATTAAAATCCACATGGATTGGAAACGGTCCGAGATATCTGACGGAGTTTTAGGAAACTTTGACAGACCGATCGAGCGAAATGAGGTGGAGCGACTGGAAATGATTACTGACTCGACGAAACTACACCCATTGACGACCCATTTGGTGAATGAAATGAAGATGGAATATCTCTCGAAGAATGAAAGTGAAATGAAATTTGACTACAACGAGGACATTTTCCCTGCGCGGCAAGCAACACTTTTGCTTAATGCTATCCAAATGTGTAACAAAACTGCATTAGTTCTGCCTCACACAGCGTGCGTTGAGTATGCAAGGCTGTTGAAGAAAGCCGACGAACAAAGCTTTGTGTACATTGGCAAAGAGAGGTTCGTCGAGACAGGGGTTGGCTTCAGAATCCACGGATTAATTTCAACACACTTTCTTTGGAGAATCAAGGGAGTTGCTCAAGGAGGACTTTGGGACTTTTGGGGCAAGTTTTTTCAGACGGATTTTGATTCTCGGAAGGAGAACAAACAAAACCTTAGTTTTAGAAACGTTCCTGGGATGGATGGGAATATTTTCGTAATTTTTACAGTTTGGTTGATTGGAGTCGTGGTTGCATTGTTCATGTTTGCTACTGAAATTTGTCCAGTTGTGACGATCGAATTAATTGGCCTTTTTAAAAGGGTGATTACTGGTATATATGCTGCCGTTTACCCTGTAATCTTGTTAAATGTTACAAATTGAATTATTTCCACGTGGTATATAGTTATTACAGTTTAAGGTGTGGCGCTTGTTGAACTAATGTGTAATATGTAACACGATTGCAATTAACTTGGGTACTGACTTAATTTTTGTACTGAACCATAGGTGTGGATGCTGTCGCTGCCAAAAACTGGTAAAAAAATCTTTTAATGTTGAATATACATTTTTCCCTAAGGGGGCATTCAAAAAGAACCTTCGTCGTTAAGGGCTAGGGGGGGGGGTTGAAACGAAATGTGACGTAACGCAATTTCAAGTAAAAACGTACCTTGAAATAAATACATAAAACATCCATATGCATATCCTTATTTTGTGCATATATTTATCGTTATGCACATTCTTATCCTTGATGAGTGTTCTTATATATTCTTATGTATATCCTTATCCTTACGCATCAAAGTAAGGATATGCATAAAATTAAGGACATGTATAAGAATAATGATATATGCATAAGATTATGGACATGCATAACTTTTGATATACCTAAGTCTGGATATGCATAAGAATAAGGATATCCTTATGTATAAGATTAAAGATATAAGAATAAGTTTCGATATCCTTATGCATAAGGTTCAGGCTATACATAAGAGCAACGTTATGTATACCTAACATCTATACCCTTAATAAAAGGCAATGTGTGTGTGTCTGTGATTCTGTGTGTCTGTGTGTCTGTCCGGGTGAAGCGAGTTTTTCGCTAGGTGGCGACAACGGATGTATCTGTCCGGGTGAACCAGGGTTTCGCTAGGTGGCGACAGCGGATTGCAACAAAGCTTAAGTTGACGTATGTGACAGACAGTTGACACATGTGTCTGACAGATGACAAATGTGGCTGAGAGTTGATACATGTATGTGACAGTTGACACATGTGTGTGACAGTTGACACATGTGTCTGACAGTAGACACGTTATGACGTTGACACGTGTCTGACAGTTGACACAAGTGACTGACATTGGACAAATGTGGCTGACAGTTGACATGTGTCTGATATGACAAATGTGGCTGACAGTTGACATATGTGTCTGAAATGACAAATGTGGCTGACAGTTGATACATGTGACAAATGTGGCTGACAGTTGCAGTTGACACGTTTTTGATGTTGACACGTGTCTGACAGCTGACAGGTTTGTGACGTTGACACGTCTGAAAGATGACAAATATGGCTGACAGCTGACGCATCTGACTGACAGTTGACACATGTGACTGACACTTGACACGTTTTTAGCATTGACACATGTCTGACAGTTGACGTTTTTGACGTTGACACATGTGTCTGGCACATGACACGTTATTGACGTTGACATACGTGCCTGACAGTTGACACATGTGAATGACAATTAACAAATATGACTAGAAGTTGACAAGTGACAGACTTGACACATGTGAATGACCATTAACAAATGTGACTAGAAGTTTACAAGTGACATACAGTTGACACATGTGACTGAAAGCTTTACCACGTGACTGACAGGTGAAACGAGACGTCTTTTAGGAAAACGTAGGCTTTACCTAGATTCGAAATTTTTACGTTGTACCATACTGTTATTTAGTTTTCCAAGTTAGACACTAATGAAAAATTAAAAACTGTAAGCGTGTATTAAATTTACATGGAACATATAAGGCTTACTAATAAATAGAAGAAACTATTATCGAAAAACCAATCATTAGTTCTGATAACTACATAGAAAACAAGTGCACATTTCGAATGCTCCTTCTCAAAATTGAGTTCGAATATTTCTACCCAACAACGGCGACGTATTTTTGATGGATGACTCAAACTGTTTTGTTTCGAAGACAAGTAGAAGGAATTTAGATTTCAAATCATTAAGTTTATTTATAAGTGCACATTTTGCTTCCTTAAATGTCTTTATGGGCGTATTGCTGTTTGAAATTCATATTTCGGCATTATACATGCTGTTTCCGATATCTTTAAACTCATTCGCCAGTGCACGCTTTTGCGTGCACCCGGGTTTCTAGTTTGGTATATAAAGCGTGACAGTGACAGGAGCGAGCTGGGGTACCAGCCACCGTGACAGATGTGACAAGCGGGTGGGGGTGAAAAATTCTCGATTTTTAGCGTGACGTTCTTTTTGAATGGCCCCTAACAAGCTAATCCACTACGGCCAAATCTTTAGTTATGTATGTATCTATGTATTGACTTTATTGCAGAGCTTTATATCAAGTTGTACAAGTACAAGAATCACATAACATCCACATAAATATTAGTGTTTAAGTTAGTTTGCCATTCCGCAGGTAAGCTTGCCTCAAAACATGTGATGAATCATCAAATCTAACAACACAGTTGATGTGTATAAATACATGGTACAAATTGGCAATATTTATATGATATTGTGTTTTTGTAAACGCATATTTTTAAGTACACATTTTTTCCATGTTAGCCACATTACAGACCTATTTTGATGGTCATTAAATCACATACATTTTTTCATGACAGGAAACTGGAAGACATGTAGCATACTAAACAATATTGTCGAACATACACCATATCTTCGTCGGGTAGATACCTGTTGGAAAAATGGAATAACAAATGGATTAGATTCCACACTGGCTCGTCGAGACTACTGCTTAATAATTACTCACGTAAAACCCGAAAATAATTTTTCGATATTCAATCGATGCCTATACGCTCAGTTGCTAGCGCTAGCACTGCTTGGCTTGGATATCCATCTATTCTAAACAAAACGTTGGCCATGAAAGGCATCAAGGTACCAAAAACACTAAATATGATTCATTTTAAGGGAGCCACATTGACAACATATTTGTCCTGGAGAATAATACAAACTGAATAAAAATCGAAGCTTTACATTCTAGCAAAAAAAACAGTTTGGAAGGGTCTCCTCTTCGGCTTAGGATTGCTTGATTTTGTGTTGCCCGAGTATTTCGGAAGCAAAAATTTTCACTTGATCATACATCATACATCATATGTCTTCGGTTACCTGTCCTGTCAATGCCCCATGTGACCGAATCAATATCTTCTTTAATTTTTAATCACGTAAAACCCGAAGAAAATTTGAATATGTTATTCTCAGTAGCTAGCATTATGTTTTGGCTTTCCATCCAGACGAAAAAGTTTATCATGAAAATGAAAGCATCACAAGGTACCAAAAACACTAAATAGTAATTCTAAGAGCACAATGAACTGACAACAAATTTGTCCTGGAGAATAATACCAACCCGAATAAATCCTTCATTCGAAGCTTACACATTCTAGCAAAAACACCAGTTTGAAAGGGTCTCCCCATGTTGGGCTGAAACTATATATTTTCAAGTTAAAATGCATCATTATATTTTAATACTCGCAGGTTTACTCACAATCGAGTGCTTTATGTCCAGTCCACTTGAAAGCATTTCTAACGCATTGAATGACGCGTTTTTTCGAGATAGTCACGTAGTACGGTTGAATATACAACCAAACTGGGATTTGCCAGAGGTTGTGGATCTGACGGAGTTGCTCCAACCATTTGGTGGCTGCCTCGTTCATATTACGAATTACGGAAGCACCGCCTTCGTGATGTCGACAGTCCCTGTCATACTTCGCAAAATACAGCTCGCGTGTCGAGAAAATCTGAAATCTGGCTCTGAAAATAGCTCTCCTGACGCCTGCGCCTGGACTGCCGCTGGAAGTGAGCACCTTCTCGGCACAACCTATATCGATTCCTCTGACCGCTGTACTTCGCCAAAATTCTTTGAACAAAAACAACATCCCCGCTATGGGCTCTGCACCAGACTCATCTTTTCGAATTTCACTGCGAATTCCAAACCGTGGAACTGTGAACTCCAAGTCGACCTGTTTCCCTGGCAACTGCACTTTGACTACTTTCACCCAATTGAGCACCCATTCTTCGGCTCCTTACATGTCGAGGTAGCACTTCCAGCTGTGTGGATGTTCAATACAGTCTCTTCCCACTTAATCAGTGTGAGAAGCGAGGTGCGCTCAGTCTTGCCGTCATCAACTCCTACTTTTCGTCTTTTGGTTTCGTCCACCAAGTTGGAGGACACGAGTCGCTCAATTCACTACCATGTCGAGGACGAGCTAGTTCCGAAAACTCAGTTAATATCTGAAATGGTAATCTTATTATTGCAATCGACCCCAAAGTCTGAATCGTGGGATTATAATATCACTTTCAACACAAAATGGGCGATTGCAAAATTGTTAGATATAACTTCAGCAGTTTCAGATTTTCACAGCTTCAATCTAAGATTTCTTTCAGTCAGAGTCGATGTTTCGACAAATTGGTCATTGACAAATGTAGAGATCATAATTCCCCATCAAAGCGAATATGAATATGCAATACAGGAATTGCTGCTAACCTTTTGGAAAAACCGAACATTCGTCGACATTGTTGAAATGACGAGAAATCCAAATAACTCAATGACAATTTGGGAAGCGACGGGAACAGAGGAGGAGGAAGACCGTCTGATAAATTATTTTAACATCTGCCAAGGATGGGAGAATAAGACAAGTTTTTACGAATATCAATTCACAAAGTCATCCTTGGACCTTGTGTCGCAAGCTTACGTCCAAATGTGGAGGTCAATCATGGGAAACAATAATACATTTATTAATGAGTTTGCAATCGCTTGCCCAGAAAGGGACCACTACACTCTGTTTGGAGAAGGGAACACTCTGACAATTCGATTGGTCGTTGAGGAGTACGACAACTCAACATCATTCCTCTCATCCTCCTTCGCTGTGGGATTCACTGAAAAGTACAACACTCTACATTTCTTGAGTTGTGGGAAACCACAAGTGGACAAGTTGGCGTTCCACGAACTTGTGAACATATTCGACATCAGTACTTGGCTGCTCATTCTTATCCTCCCACTCTTTACGGCGTACACAATTCCTATCCTCAGCGAGAGACGAGCGAGGTTCAGCTTCGACAAGGGAGCCAATATTTTGAAAGTTTTTCAAGTTCTCATTGAGCAGGGCACAGGTTTAGCCGATTCACTTTTGAAAATTTCCCGAGTACGAATTGTGATGGGGATATTCTCGCTGTTTGGACTTGTGCTTAGCAACGCCTACAAGAACGACAACGTTTACAATATGATCGCTCCCCGAGCACCAATTCAATACGAATCCTTGAAGCAACTTGTCTCGGATAAGTTTGACATTTTCACTAAAGTAAGCACAATATCTTACTTGGGTGACACTATGACATTAATGAAACTATATCCTAAATTGAATGAATCCTGGCAAGATGGCCACTACATGTTTTGGCTTGACTCAGTAAGTGGATTGGTTTTCGAGCTGGAGTCCCAGCTTGAGGTTCACATGCTACGCAGAATGAAGGGTCGATCTGGTTTACATGGACACCTTTCTAAATTCGACTTGAAAGAGGACGAGAAGGTGGAATGGATAATGAACTCGACAAAACTCCACCCTTTGACCGTAGACCTTGTACATGAGATGGGGAAGGAGTATGTGGACGAAATAGCAGAGTTTTTGGGCTACAGCAAAATTCTTTTTCAAATGAAACAAGAAGCATTGTTATTCGACTCCATTCAAAGGTGCAACAAAACCGCATTAATTCTCCCGCACGCAAGGTGCGTCGAGTACGCAAGAAAGCTGAAGAAGGAAGAGAAACAAAGATTTGTGTACATTGGGAAGGAGAGCTTGATCGAGACAGGGATTGGGTTCCGGTTGGATGGACCAATTTCGGCCGAAATACTCTGGAGGATCAAGGGAGTTTCTCAAGGAGGACTTTGGAACTTTTGGGGGAATTTGTTTCAAGGGGATTTTGACTCAAGGAAGGAGAACAAACATTCCAGAAACTTGCCAGGGATGGATGGGAATATTCTCGTAATTTTTGTGGTTTGGCTGATTGGAGTTGTAGTTGCACTCCTCGAGTTTGGGGCCGAACTTCGTCATATCTTGAAGAGCCTATTAATCAACGCTTATGAACAGTTAGCTAGGGTGTGGGCTAGAAACACTTGTAGAAGGTTCATATTAAGATATTTCAAACGAATTCAAGTTGCTCGGTGGAAACCAAAAGAACGTCATTCGTTCTGTTATGTCAACGAACACAATTTTGTTGCGGAAATCCAATTATAACCCAACTAATCCTAATTGAACCAAACAATGAACAATTTGAAATTAGCACTATGTATTTGTCGTTGATCATGGCTCCTGAACATGTACATGTGGGACAAAAAATGTCATGAATGAATGTCAACGGAGAACTGTTGACTGCACTTTATATCACCGGCTGAACAACCCTGATTCCGCTGAAATCAAAAAATATGGTAAAATATCCCTTGTAAAATTTTCATTCCGTGTGAAAAGCAAAATTTTGAACAAGGATTGCACGTGAATATAAATTTGAATATTTCTCAACTTTATTAAACATGTGGATATGTTTTTATGTCAAATTTTTCATGTCCATGAAACGAAAGTCTGTTGGCAGCAAAAGGAATAATGCACTAAACGTAACTACATTTTAACAGGAACCCCAAATAAATAAAAATCAATTTGTCCTGCTCATACTTTTAAATGTCGAGGACGAAATTCGTTTTGACGGTAAAACAGTTTCCGCGTCAAATTGCAACAAGAACCGCTTTTTTTTGCAAATTGTTATTCAAATTATTAAATTTACCGTCGTGGTCGGCGTCTTGCTTCCGGTGGAACGCAAACTCCTAACTTTGGAGACTTCAGAGGAGATGCCGTTGCCAACACCTCGCTCACGATCACTGCCCTCACCCTCATCACCACTCTCACTCGACTTTATCCCAGAGAAATCTCCAGCCGGGTGAGTTTTGCATCTGTGGGCTGTGCGTCAATGGAGACGTTCCCGTGCTCATCAATTACCTGCTGAAGATCCCGTTTACCTTTTCTGTTGTTCTTTTTGGAAGTGGATTGTGCCGCCGAC
>JAQFZW010003001.1:0-14599 GCA_034687055.1 Heteromurus nitidus
CTGTTTGTTTCTTGTGAAAAATGGCGGAACTGCTCGGCAGGCGGCTTTTGCAACGGCTATTTGGTTTCACTTTACATACTGATTGTTTGCTCGTGCTTTATACATCGTAGCTCAAATTCCTTTTTAAAAGAAGAACAATGGTTAACGAATAACGAACATTTTGCTATATTTTTTATACTTTCACATGTGCAACTCTGTGAGCATTTCTGAACACAAAGAAACTTTTTGAAAGCTTTTGATTTTACGGTTATTCTAGCGTTACTGATTAATACCCGCGCGGGAGAGAGAGAGAGAGTATCAGCTTAAGCTCTCAGCTGCTGTATATAAATATGGGGAAAACTTCTGCCAAAAAACGAAACACTGACTGAATTTTTTTTATAATGGAACACACATGAGCGCGATATAGTATAGATCCATAGAGTGCGATGTGCTTGTTTCTTCCGCTGTGTATGCATGGACGCATGACTTATTTTGAACAATTTTTTTCACAACTTTTTTCCTTTGATCTATCGCTGTCTCTTTGGGTTGTCGCCGCTTTTTACACATAAATCTCAGCGTTGTTCGAGCAGTTTTTTGTGTATTTTTTCTCAACAAAAAGCTATCAACAGTGAGAGAGGAAAAAAGTGCAGCTCTCTCCTCGCGCTAGTCTCTGTTGAGATATTTATTTCCTTTTCCGGGACAAGTAAAAAGAAATTCGGTTTGCTTGCTCGGCTTCTTCTTCTTTTTACTTCCATTCCATATCCTAATTTTTGCAACGGGGAAAAAGTAGTAAGTTATATATGTGTAGAAGAAGGTAACTAAAAAACTACACAACAATACCATTCCACTTGCACATATTCTTTCAGAAAAAAAGTTGGAAAAGTTGCCCATATTTTTCCATAAGAAAAAATCTCGGGAATGAATGAAGAGTTTTTCGTAGTTGTGAAGAAGAAAAAAAATTCCATCTCTGACCAAAATAAAGAAATAGTGTGGGGGATTACTCATTCTTCTTTACTTTATGTAGCAAGATGATGTGTGTGTATCTCTTTTGTTATGTACATATTTTATGATTAGAGGTTGCCTTCTGCCTCTGCTGCCTTTATTCCCTATGCTTCAGATTGGGCACAAGGTGAAGAGTTTTTAGAGGTGTCTATATACCCTCCTTATACAAGTCTATTGTGAGACAAGAAGAAAAAAGGATTGTATTGTGTTTGGAAATGTCTTAGAGTAAGATTGCGCATTTGCTTTTTTGGTATTTGTGCATTACACCCGGATAAAAAATATTGTATTGAGGGAGCACACAGAACACAATATTTAGTGCATGTGGTATATACACCGTAAATTGTGAATTGCCCAGGATTTATCATACATTTTCATTTGAAGATGTAATGTGAGAGAGAGTCTGCTGCTTTCAACTTTTCCACCTATAACATTAACACTCGCACACTGTATATCATGGAGAGAACGCGCTCGGCATGGCACTATTTTTTCCTATTTGTCATTGACGTACCACACCATGCGAGCACATACAGAGAGAGAGAGGGTAAAACAGAAGGAGAAGGAAAAAAATTGGTAGCGTGAAGAAAAAAGAGGGAGGCAGAGTAATATCGTATTACATCATACGAGAGAAAACGATATATAATGTGTACATATACATATGCATTGCATCCGGGAGAGAGAATATTCTCTCTCTCTCTCTCTCTCCTTCAGAAGAGAAAGAGTGGAGAAAAAAATTAGGGAGGAAAAGCGATAGCGGAGGAGGAGGCGGTAGAAATGAAATGAAAAAAGTATGGAGAAAAAAATAGGGAACTGCTTCGAGGCATAAGAAAAAATCTAACTTACTCATACAATTTTAGATGTGTGTAAGAATAAAAAAAGGGTATACATACATATGTATTCAGTAGCGACTACCAATATGTGTATTTTGTCAGTGAAATGAGAAAAAATTCGACTATATCTAAGCTTGTGGAAACGTGGAGGAGAGAGAGAGAGAGAAAAAAAGGGAAAAAAGGAGCAAGGCAAGGTTCTAAATCTCCGAGTTGAGACAAATTCTTTTATCTGCCTTACTTTCCCCAACAAAGATAGATTAGCCCATTTTTGCAATTTTCCCTGTCTCTCGCGCCCTCGTAACTCTTACTGAATTATGGCCCTTCTGAATCTCCACGGACTTAAGAAGACGCGAATTCAAGCCGCTACCAAACCATACCAGAAAAAAAGCATTTCCATATAAGAGTAGCAGCAGCTCTCTCTATATTTATATGCTTCCCCCCAATAATATATGTAATGTAAGTAGGTATATTAAGTACAGTGAGAGCGTCTGTCTCTTTCTCTGCCTCAAACTTTCTCTCTCCCACTCGCTTTCCGCGTTTCGCTTTTTTCCTCCTTAACTTGTATGAAGAAACCTCAGGATATTTCCGAAAAAAGGAAAAAATAGAGAAGCTTTTCCAAATCAAGCAGTTGTGTTCTTATATATCTTCTTACAGAGAGAGAGGTTATGTATTTATATGAAGACAAAGAGTGTAGTCGGAGCAGTCAGATCGCTCAAAAGCATTCATCTATTTTTCTTCTCTCTCTCGCTCTTCTCTCATTCACGTTATGTTTGTATGTAGATAGGAGAAATTACTTCAAGTGAGAGAGAGAGAGAGAAAGAAAGCGAAGAAAAAAGTAAAGTGAGAGTATTTTTTCCGAAGACGAAAAAAATGTGGAAGGAAATAGAAGGAAGAAGCATGTCTACTTGGTTTGTCATGGTGTAAAGTAATGTATTGCAGAGGAAAGTGCAGGAGCAGAGAGAGAGAGAGAGAGAGAAGCTCTGGACTTGTAGTGATACGGCCACCACACTCTCCTATAAAGTATGCGATGTGAAGGCATCCACATATTTTATACAGTAAGGCCATCCAACATCCAACCCGCCGCTTCCAGATCATTCATCTTATTTTTCCTGCTCGCTTCCTCTGCGCCACTCTACTCCACTCCAGCAACCAGAAGAACCAGACCATACCGTATACCAGCCAACCAACGACGAAGCAGTAAGCAGCAGCAGCGCTGCATTTTTTTTCGCTGGTGTGTGTTGGTATTGGTACGATGCGATTATGGATAATGTAATATATGTGGAGAAATATCATGGAAAAAAAGTTTAGTTCACAGAAACATTAAATCAAAGGAAGTATAGTTATGTTCAATTGTGAGTTCAATAAAAAATCATGAATCATGAATGAACGCATTGAGTTGAGTTGGGAATGTAAGCATTTTGTTAATTATCTGGTTTGGTTGTATTGTTGTTAGCAAAAGTTACTCTTTAGCAGAAAACATGAAGAATGTACGGTAATATTTGTGAGTGTTTGCTGAAAACATTATGGCGATTGATGAAAACAAAGTACAAGTTAGAGGGATTTTGCTTGCGTGAGATTAATTCTGCAAAAGGAATGGAGAACTATGTTCACATGAATCGCCAACATTGGTGTTCGTAATATTACGGTTTAATACAAAAAAAAGTAGAGGATAAACAAAACGATATTCCACCATAGTTGACAAAATAGTTAAGCTCATATTCACTCTATAGACTTTTGCTTACCTTTCCACAAATAACAAAAAATAGCAATTGCAACAAGCACTCTCCTTGAGCTGAGAGTGAACAGGTAAACTATTTTTTTGGATTGTGTTTGGAATTCGGAACAGAAAATTGAGGACTTTTGTACATTCATTTCATTCACTTACTTTTTTGTCTTCTGTCTCACAGCAGGAAAGAGACAAAGGGATAAAAATATCTGAATTTACGATGTCACTTTTATCGTCATCAAGTATATAGCATCGGCCTGAATAGACTTGTACATTCACATTCACCTTAATGTAAATACGTGTTGCTTTTGTCCTCACTGACGACGCGATGTTCATTTCAGTGATGAGGTTACACAATACAACAATCCACCACAATTTTCAGGAGAGGATCAGTTTTCTTCAAGATATCACGATAAATGTAGAAGAAGAATCCAATTCTTAGTTGACTTCTCCCTTCTTGTCTTCCGTCCTGGAGGAGACAAGATAACAAGAAGATGCTCACAACCTTCAACCAATCTCCCTCATACATATACAATTTCTTTAGCGTAGTTCACTTCAAGAGACATACTTTTCTGTAAAAAAGCAAAACTTAACACAAAAATACTTTTTTTCTAAATACAAAAAATGTTGACCTTCCAACTCTCCTGTCAACTTTTCAACAAAGAACAACATGTCACATGACAAGGCACAAACTGTGTAGCCGAAAGGCAAAAAAGTCAACTAGACGATGCAATCATAAAAACGCTACAGTTTACATTCACTCTCTCAGTTGGTCTCCGTCTATAGTACATATTTCCTTTGTCGACGGTAATGATGATGAGGACTCGTAAAGGACTCGTCTTTGAAAAAAAACTTAATCCAACTCCAACAATAGCTTTTATGTACGTACTTGAATTTCAAATTTTTTTCTCAACTTTGTTTCTGAGCAGTGGTAGGTCTCACAATTAAGGAATTCCCCCGTAGAGGCGATTAGATCACAGGAGTGGAAGAACCTCTGTACACAATATTCTTCATCTTGAAAATCGCTCACTTTACAAACTTGATTGATATCATTTCAATAATCTGATTGTAAGCTGTCCACCTTGATACGCGCGATATCTCAAGCTGATTGTGAACTCTTTTTTAAAGAGAGGCTTTTTTACTCAAAGAAGTTCTTTCAACTAACGTTTCTCTGTTCACTGTTCGTGTTGATGCTGTAATTTTACAAATTACACAAGGTTAATTTATTAATGTTTCACTATGCGAAAACGTATATAAAAACCCACTCTGAGCAGAAGCTCAAAAAGATTAATTGTTTTGCAACTTAATTATCTTGGTTTTAGCAATTTTTCAAAAGGAGAATAAGAATCCTGTTTTCAAATGAAAGCAACAGTTGAATAAAAGCAATAAAAAGTGGTGCATAAGACACACATAATATACACACCATAAAGATGTTTATGGTTAAAGACATAGGAAACATGTTACATAATAATATGTACATGTATTGTGTGCATGTGTGTAAAAATAGGGATGCTGGAAACATCTCACTTCTACTTCTCCTTAAGGTTCCATCTTTCCCCACTGTAATACAGTGTGTGGGGATATATACCTTATTGGCGACATTTTACATGTTGATCCAAAATGGTTCACGAAAATAATACACTCTACACATGCACACGCAGAGAGTGCACCATTTAGCATAATCACCTCCATCTGAGGAAAGGGTCCCGTAATAAACCGTCTGTGTAGGTAGGATAAGGGCATTGCCAAGGGGTAGGTTAGGGTTCCATCATTATTCCATCTCATAATATTTATAAAAGGAGAGATGTGAAATGGTGTGGTAGGTATAAGCTAGGTAGGTGAGAGAGCTTATGGTTAGCTACCACTGTGGTGGTGGACTGGTGGACTTCTTTTTTGGAGGTATTTTCATTTACAACTCAAGCCCAACTTTTTTTTACAACGGAGCCATGTATCCAGTCCAGGAGAATACATAACGTTATTGTGTAATCTTATTTTTTGTGATGGGACAGACAGGCATCTATTCCTTTTCCATCCCTTTTCTTCCTCTCTCTCACTCGTACTCTACATATCCGTTAACTTTACGGTAATGTAAGTGGGCAAGTAAGGTCGTTTACGTCATTGGATTATGCTTGTTACGTGTAAGTTATGATGTGGTTATGTGCATTGACTTTTCTTCTCTCTCTCTCTCGATCTCGTTCACACAAAAAGCATATTCTTCTACCCTATGGACGAATGCTCTATTCTATTTGGAAAAAATCTAAAATGTTATGTTGCCGACCATTTTTTACACACATTTTGTTATATGGACAGTTATTAGCATTTTCATCTCAAGTCTCAACTTTACAATTATCGTTTTTACGATCCTTAGCATTATATATTTCATGAATTACACTCATTTTGCGGTTGAAGTAAAACAAACATAAGTACGCAACAATGCACACAAAACTAGTGTTTTTTCATAAAGTGTGAACGTTTTCATCCGTAAGATGAGATGATATATATTTTTTATGAATCTTTTATTTTTCCGTTCTATTCGCCATGCGTGAACTATTTCTTTTCTGAAGGGTAGAAATGATTAAAACATGTGTGTGTGTGTGTGTGTGTATGTGCAGATTTATGTGTTGTTATTGCGTGCATATATATTTTGTACAATCGCACACACATCATCCACACGCATAAAAATTCCTTGTCACGTATGCCATCCGTTTCTTCTTCTTTTCATCTCATTTCCACATCTAAATCAACACATCATTTTCGTGCGGAGACGACGAAGCAGAGAGCGTATATTATGTGTGTGTACTCATAAGAATGTTGTGTGTGCGTAATCTTGATGGAATGCATTATTGTATAATGTTGAGCTGAGCTGAGAAAGAAGTTATTACATTATCTTTGCAGAGATCGATGTCTACACAAAAAACTTCTTATATTCGAATATACACAATTTTGCATATCATGGATATATGTATATGTGTGGTAGTGGTGGTGCTCGCGTTTGTGCATAGTGGAGCATGCACACAGCAGGTTCTTCTTCATCACAGTATTAATCTCGAAAGAAAGAGTGCACGAATGAAGAAGGGAATGCTTCGCTTGGCACAACAACTCATAATAATAGCACATAACTCAGGGAATGGCAACGAAGAAAACAAGTGAGTGAGCAATGCGAGCAGAGAGCACACACAACATACACCCAATTTACTACAAGCAGAAGCAATGAGCATGTTGAGTTGAGCAGGAGCTGAGAGAGAGAGAGGAGTGGAGTGTGTGTGAGGCTTGGGAAAATATAAGAAGATTCAAGAGGTTGCATGATATTTTACTTGGGCTTGGGCATATGGAGTAAAGGAGTAAATGTATGTATATACCTTCGTGTTGGATCTGATTTTCTACACACCATGCATAAGGAGAGAGGGTGTGCACTTGCTCCCCTAAAAGGGAATTTTGGCTTTCAGCCATTTCGATTTTCTGACAATGATTAATTGACGACGGAGGGTCGCCATTCCTGATGGATCTTAAGGCATCCAATCTGCTCTCCTACTTGAGTTTCCTCTCTCTCTCCTCTCTCCATTTTACTACGCTCACTATTACATCAAACAAACTTCTTCGGCTTGACTCTCTCGAGTAGTGCCGTATACTTTATGATGATGAGTGTGTTTCGGGCTTTGGCTTCTTTAATTCATCGTGCAAAGGGAGTGTGATATGTAGATGTACGTATATACTCCACTACGACAAGTAACTTTTTTCGTCAACAATTCATTTTTTTTAAAGTGTACCTGTTTGCGTTTCTGTTATCGCCTGTAATTCTACATTGTTTACTAACTTGTACGATTTTTTGGTAGGCCACGTTAGCTTATCTTTTCAAACAATAATATCAAATACGAATGAAGTAACCTCAATTCCTTTTTCTCTTGCCGTGCATAATTTTGTTTTGGTTTCGCTAACTTAGCGTAAAATACTAAATAGTAAAAAAATGTCTAGTCTGTAACCTTGCGCATAACAAGTTCTGATAGGATTGTAAGAGTTGTTCACAGTTCACATGTGAATTACGCATTATGTAAGAAAAGGCATTCGACTTGTATTGTACTCCTTTGGAATTGGACGGTTTAATGCATGTCATTCTGCTCTGCTCAGCAACTACAACAACAAACGTGTATGCATTTTTTGATGATAAGACTGTCTCGCCTTGCAAGCCCCATATTTTTGCTAGTTCATTCAATGAAACCTAAAAAAATACAACAATCCAGTCTTGAAGACTTGGTATCTCAATCAAACTCGTCTACTGTAGTGTAAAGGCATGATACTATCGCTCGTCGATATGCCAAAAAAAAGAATGACTTCACTTTTTGTTAAGTTTTCGTATGAAATACCGCGGTTGTTTTATTTTCGTTGGGTTTTGACAGTTTTGAGAAAAAAAGCAACACCATTGCCCGCGTCTCATCAAAATCCATTCACCAATTTGTCACTTACACGTCGCATGAAAATAAATGCCAATACACTCATGTTATAATTATGAATAGGTAAATTCTTGTACATAACTGTATTGCTATATTTAATTAAACTGTTCAGCGTATAACATTTGTGTATCTACTTTGCACTTTCAATCGTGTATCATGATATCTAACGACTACCTGCATAAATTCCATTATTATATGTTGAGGGATATGGGGAGCAGCAAGCTAAAATTGAATTTAGATCTTGAAACAACATTTACGTTTCCTCCAATGGAATATATCCTCCTCCATTACTTATGCTGCTACATTGTTCGGGCTAGAATTCAAATATATTCCATTCGAGATTTTCCTCTTAAAAAGTCCTTTCCTCTGCACCACTCTGCCACTTCAATATATCAAAAGCAACAAACAAGAAGCTACTTCTCTCTACTCACACGGCAGCAGTGGTGGTGGTGATGATGATGATGATGATGATGTCATGGGAAATCAGATTGTGTATTTCTCCTAGTAAAGAATAAAACGGGAAGTTGGACTACCTTTGCTCCCTCCACTACTCATGTCAGAAGCGAGATTTTAGATTGGAAGGATGGAAACGGCGAGAGAGAAAGAGAGAAGGAAATTTTCCAAAAGATGTACAAGAACAAGAAATAGGAAATGGAGAATGGAAGGGAAAAATGGAGGAGAAAAGCAGGAGAGAGAGAGGCGAAAATGCACACCTGCTACCTCATCTCGATATTTGCATTCCACCCTATTCCGGGTGGCATACGCTCTCCTTCTCCTCTCCTTCTCCTCTTATATATATCCACACTATTACTCTGCTAATTCTGTATTTAAGTAAAATACACGCGTACATACTATATTAGCACTAGTAGCATAGTATAGCAAGAGCGCACGGTGGCATATTGCATTTTCGTTTTTTTGGAGTCAGTCGGAGAGAGGAACGAAACGAATGAAGGAACGACGAAATCCAATTTACAATTCTGCTCAGAAACCCATATGCTATAAATCCTGTACTGTTCCCTGAGACTGAAGCGTTAAATCTTTCTAAAAAATATGCTCTCTCTTTTCTCTCTCTCTCTCTCCGCCAAGCTCAGCACATGAATGCATGCATGAATTGAGCATGGAACCGTCCAGCCCCTAAATCAATCCGTTTTCAAATAACTTACACGGCTAACATCAGCATTGCTAAAAAAGCGTTCCATGAGCGAGCGGGTTCGGCTCTCATTCCTGGTCCGTTTTTTACCCTGCCATAATATCATCCTCTAGTATTATGCCAACCAATACGAGCGGTGCTGGCAAAAAAAATATATGCACTCTGCTCGATTGTTAACACTCGCTAGCTACGAGCAAAATAATGTAGTTTCACATTCACTTCCTCTAATAAGTCTCCTTAAACATATAGTTTTTTTGTGTGCGAGAAGGAAACATTCAAAGGGAAAAACTGGGGATGATAAGCGCAAATTCCGTGCTTGCGACTAGCGAGGAAGTGAAAACCTGGCACAACATCAGATTAAAAACTCTCTTCCATGTATACTATATGGACTGACGAATGATCTAAGAGTGAAATGAGTGAATTAAAAGTTGTTCGTTTAAGAAAATACGTTCACGAATCAGTTTTCACCTGCTCAACTATCTCATAACTCTTAAGAAACATTTGCAGTGTGCAATTTTAAAATTTGCATCTGCTTCTGGCTTCGGATATGATTTGATTTAAAGGGTGGCAGAAAATGTTATGTGGAGATGACTGTAAATTTATAATGTATTTCTTGGCTTGAGAAAAACAAATATATCCTTGAGCACACTTGTGCAGCATATTATATTGGCGAATGTAATTCTGCATTAAATTGAGAACGCGAATAGGCTGTCATTTTAAAACTCATCTCTCATTTGAAATGAAGCGTGAATGTTGTGCGTTTCTCGACTCAGTTGAAACAAGCTGTAAATGACACCCGCCATTGTCGCTTGTCAACTTGTGCCATGAAATTAAACCCAGCTCGTGTGAGCTTATATTTTTTTCTCTTGAAATTGAATAAAGCAGGTCAGACGGAGCTTGTTTATTCATTCAGAGACAGAGTCAAGTTCTCCGACTTAATAAACCGGTCTAATATGTTACGAATCCCAACAATCAACAGATTAAAGTTTTCAATGAACTTTCTCCCATTAAAGTCCATTCCATATACTACGTGAGGAGTGTACACATACGTATGCCCCCACATTACAATAGTGTGGTGAAAGCTGTTGCTTCATTCACGAGAGCAGAAATTCAAGAGGGCTCATTGCACGCAGACTGGGAGAGATGGCTTGAGAATATATACACGAGGTGAATACGATGTGCAAGAAGCAAAGAAAGTATATAAGTATTTGAAGTTATCAAGCTTCACCTTTAGCAAAGTCGCGTGGTGAAAGATTCTCCTTATGGTTTTTAAAATCGACCAGGCGTTCGCAAAACCTTCTCAAAGTGTCAGCAATAATCGTAAAACTTGGCCTTAATGGCACATTTCGACGAAGGCAGGGAGCATAGTCTCATCCTTTTCACCCCTCTCCTCTCGTCTTTACATGACTGAGCGCAAATAGGCTGGAGGAACAGAGATATATACCAGATAAATGTTTATGACTATGTAACAATACTGCAAGGGAAAGAAATCACTTGTGGAGAGAGAATAAGTGTGGTGGTTGCATAAATGTGTAGTAATTGCGGGAGTTCTCCAACTATATTTAATTCCTCGAGTCTATCAAAACAAGGAGTTAATATAATATAAGCTTTATATAGTGTTTAATTATCAGTTAATTTTGGGATTAACCACAAAGTATCTAATGGGCTTGTGTCATGTTTTATTTGCAGATCCGAACGTGCCATATTATTCTAACTGTGGGATGGATACAACAGACACGTCAAATACTTTGCTCGAGTAAACGAGAAGTCAGGTAACAATGCGTTCTTTCTTTCCTTCCATAAATTTCTCTTTACTCCCTAAAAGTCTATGCACATAACGAACATTCGTATCGACGAAACACACAAAACTGCCGTGGCATAAAAGGAAACCAGTTCGCTTGCCGCACCACACACAACGCGTGCACGAACAAAGATTGAGATCTGCACTCTTCCTTAGAAGGGCTGAAACCCGATCTGGTCAACCCCATCTTCACGTTTCATGATTAGATTATGGATGGCGCTCACATAGGGCTACGCATCTTTCGTTCTCTCGCTAGCTGCGTTCCTCTCGATCTCTCCTCCTTTTCATGCAAGCTCACTGAAGCTGCATCCGAAATTCCTGTTTCCAGTGCCAGAGAACAACTTCCAGAGAGAAGTAATATCATGTTCATGCACTGCATACGCTAACTGTTAACAAGTAGGAGCGGTTCCACATACAAACTCAATACGAAGCTCTTTCCATGGCTGACTTGGAACCGTATTCGCCACTGAATGCTCTTCTCTCTCTCTCTCTTCTTATGGCTTTGTACCGTATCTACGATCTGAGAAACTGTTGTGTGTGTGAGGTATGCAGTGGGGCACATCATGAAACAAAGTGTACACGTATATACGCTCACATTTTATTGCATGACTTTATCCATTGAAGAGACTTTTCTCGCAGCATTCCAAAAACCGTTGCTGCTCATAGACATACGGCCGTAACTCACCAGCACATACCTCATTCAATGCAATGAACATACATCTCTTTAACACTTTCGGCTGTCTCCCCTTATGCCACTCGATTGTAACTAACTGCCGGGAGTTTTCGGTGGAAAAGAAATACGTAGTTCCATCGTTTCATGAGATATGGAGCCTCAGTTCTTGCCAGCTATTTACGAGCAACTGAGAACGACGAAGGCGGCTTTTGAAACTACTACGGCTTTACCAGTTACACCACACCATGTGGATGTGGATATGGTTTTTTATGCATTTCACGTGCGACAACCGAACCGACGTTGTATGCATTGCAATATATGTAGACCACGTATTACAGTAAAATATGTTATATAATTTTTTTTCTCTTCCGAACCAACTCTATACCTTTCGTGAAAGATTTTGTGTTCTTGATTTCCTTTCATTAAGTAAAAAACTAGTTCGCAGAAATAAGGATTTATTTCATTTTTTTGCAGCAGCTTACAAGAAATCCTTATCCGTAAAACGTTGTGTATTGCATAAGGATATATGTATGTGTGGGGAGGAAAGGAGAGTAGCAAATCCAGTGAGAAAAGTGTAATCATAGGTCCGAGATCATGCAGGTAACAAATCATTATCCTTGACACGACATGCATGCATGCATGCCAGGCCAGACTCTGTGAAGTTTAAATGCTGATATTGTGATGAGGTGGGACCATAACGCCTTTTTGCGTGAGGAGAACCTCAGCCAATCTCCATATAGGATCATGTTGTTTTCCTCTCGCTAGCTACACAAACATGATGTGAGAGGCATGCAACGAACTTTGAACTGAACTGCATGCGAGAGAATGGAATGTCCTTCATGAATCATGAATATAATATTCTTTTTTCTGGAATGGAGATTCGTAGGTACCCTCAACCCTCGAACTTTTCGTTGTGTAATTTTGTAGGCTTGGATTACAAACTTTTTTTTGGGAGCGAGCAAATGAGCAAAATAAAATGTTACAAAAATGGTTTTGTCTTTTTGCACACAATAAACAGTCGTGTGAGTATTGTTGGTGCTATGTTGAAAATGTTGAAATGCAAATGCAAGATTGTGCAATTAAAGTTTTATGAGCTCATCGAACTTCCTCCCTAATTAAAACGTAACATCGTTCGTTCAGAAAGACATGTAGTTTTTATGTATTGAATCGAGGTTTTGTCCATTGAGACAGTAATACGTGTTCATATTTTAATTCTAATTGTGCAATGCTCACTGATCACAAAATTTTAATTGAGCATTTGACTCCGCATACGCTGTCCCATGCACGCGAAGAATTGTCTCGCTTCAAATGAACAACTTAATTAAAGAGTGGGGATGTCACTGAATAAATAACGCGAGTCTTTCCTGATGATTCGAGGGAGCAAAACATCGAAATTCCATTAAGACGTTGTGGATTCGCGTGTGACATCTTTCTCTGTGAGAGTGCATAGACGCATCTCATTAGGAGATAAAAGCTTTCATGCAAAAACTTTGCAGGAAGAAGTACTATATTCCAATCCGTAAAAGAAACACATGCAACATTTTATGTAAAAGGCTTTTTATTAACTTTGAGCAAATAAAAATTTTACCTTTTCTAAGAGGTCACACACATTATCAAAAAATCGCTGTTACACATTGCACTTTATCTTATCTACCATATGAATTTGCGGACACTGGTTAGGGAACTTAAATCGCGATTTTGCTTATCCAAGAAAACTGATACTAAAACAACACGTAAGCCAGACCGACATCACAAAATTTTCCAATTTTTAAGCGTAAATTCCACTGTAACACTTGGCTTGGTAAAAGCTCAGAAACCTTCCAAATTTTCAGAAAATATTGAATATTTTTCCATATGTGCTGAACGTGTTCACAGAAACTTCATATATCCAAGTTCAAGTTCACCCATTCAAAGCTGCAAGTCAACTGGTATGTTAAAGTCCTTCCAGTTTTTTACTCTGGCATGCTAAACATCACAAGTTTTGTCGTCCAGTCGTAAAAAAATATCGTAAAATGCACCAACGCATTGCATAATATTCAGATTTCATTGAAGGAAGAAAATTGGAGCAATAAAAATTACAAAAGAAGCCATAAAAAGGTATGGGATCAGGCAATAAAAAACATAAAGCTGTACCGGTGCACCTCTAAAACATTCAGAAAAAATGTACTCCAGATCCCGTTGTCCTTACCATTGTCCAACGAGAGTGCATATTCATTTCCGTATTCCCAATTTCAATACCCATGAATTTTATGGAATGAGTTTAAAAAGTGGACCTTTCGCTGGGCTTGTAAAAATGTTCATCTTGTGTATGCAAGATGTAAAAGCTATCTCTCACTCTGGAGTTCTTCCTGAGGATATCCTCCGTGTCTTCCTTTTTTCTTCTCATTAGTGACCCAGTTTCCCTTTTAACGTGTGCAATCATTTTTTATGACTTTTATTGTCAGCTTGAACTTGAAAGCAATAAAACTTTTTGGAAAATGTTTGTATTTGAGGAAAAGTGTTAAGGCAGAAGTCGGGTCCTTGTTCATACATGTTCCTGCATATCTATATGCAAATGAACGCTGAAAAATAGTATCTTCTGTTACATTTAGCATGCATAGAATCGCTACGTCTGTTTGAAGGAATATATTTAATGTAAAAAGTCAAGACAGCGAAGTTGGTATTCACGTCGAATATTTATGACTTTAGTAACGAAATACGTAAATAAAGTACAGATTACAATACCGTTTGGTTTCAGATAATTTTATGTTTATAGTTTACAACAAATGGATTTTAAACCGGAGTTACGAAATTAATTTATTTCTGTCAACTTAACTTTTATGGGTTAAAAATACGTATCATGAATGAGATAAAATAAAATGAGTTGTGTCTTGCAAGCATCATATTTTATGACCTTGGATGCGTCAATTCTATTCATTCCTAAAACAAATAAGCTTCAGTTGTTCTTTGTTTCTTGCAAGAAACGGTGCAGTGCACACTCTCCATTTCAACTT
>JAQFZW010003002.1:0-14589 GCA_034687055.1 Heteromurus nitidus
GAGAGAGAGAGAGAGAGAGAGAGAGGAGCGGACTGAGTGCATATGGCTCGTTTCCAAGAGATTGACAAGGATTATATTATGTAGTTCCCCAACAATTTTAAGTCGAAGACGTGGTACGTGCCCTGCCTATTCCTCTCGGATTTTCAACTCTCTAAATCCAAACTCGAATAATGGCACTGGGTTAAGCAGTCCAATGGCGTCTCGTCAATGCACCTACTTCCAAAACGTAATTAAGGTCTTGAGGCTAATTACGGATAATCACTGTGTTATTCTTTTCCTACATGACAGAATCCTATACTCAGAGAACACTCACAATCACATAGTCAATGACAGGTGTGGAGGAGAAGAATCTGTGATCTACTTTGTTTCTTTATGAAATAGACAAGTTATTTTTAAGGTGTATTATTTGCTGTCCCAAATACAAATATGCACAATTTAAAAAAAACATTATATATCTTTGGAAAATGCAATTTGTTCACGATGCTTTAGGAAGAAACCACATACAACAAACATCAGAAATTTACCCCAATTCATCATAATTGCAACTTTTTTTCGGGACTCAAACGTAATTGTTTCTATTTTCCCTCGAGTATTAAGCAAGGAATGAAAGATGGAGTATAAAATACGAAAATAACCTATGGCAAGAGTTACGCGTAACTGGATCAGAGCGTCATGTGGAGAAGAAGCACGCACACATTTGTTATTTGCCCAATTGTCCATCTGCAACACATTTTTCCCCAATTCTCTTCTCGTCAACGACGACATCGAAACGTAAATTGAAATCTGGAAAAGGGTCTCCTCAACTCAAAAAATAAACTTCGACCACAAAAATGGAGAAAATGTGTCTGAAGCATTTCACTCACTTTTTTGAAGGACTCGCACAGTATGACCACTATCAAGTTGCAGTTGAGTGAAATTGGGTAAAGTCCAGTCCGGCAGACCTCAAATCGCTAATACTAAAATCCCCTGAAAAAACCAATAAGTCACTTTTTGGTGTATGCACGAAAAAACCCAAAATCATGTCCAACAGATATAGATGGTATTTTTTCTTTGGTAATTACGACATAACGTAAAGAAAAGCTTTTATGATGGAAAATGACTCTGCTCCTCTCCGTCCTCGTCCTCTCCCTTCAATCCACACTGTCATAACATATAACAACATAAGTAGAGGGTAAACAATGGAGGAGAGACGAAAATGAGTTTGTTTGAGTTAACAAAAAAAGCCAGAGAGTGAAACGTAAGAAAGATGCGTCATAAAAGCTGAAGGTGCATGAATGCATGCTGGCCGCATATATGAGGAAAAAGTGGACGAGAAGAAGATGACACAATGACACTTTTATCATTTTTCCAAGTTGTGTCATCGTAAACATCATCATCATTACTTAAACACCTCTTGGCTTTTGAGGTGGAGTGAAGAAGACATTTACAATTTACATATATACACTCTCGACGAGGAGAAATCGAACCTCTTTGTTGTAAATGAGGACTGTCTTGAGTCTTGAAAGAGATAAAATCGAGGATGTACTCATGGTCGTTTAGTGTTGACACAGGAAGTTACAGCGAATTGTAATGAGCAAATGTTTTCTCATCAACGTGTTTACCGTATCCAGTCCACTCCAGTCAAGAAGAAAACTATATACATACGTGCACAGGTTCGCACAGGTAAAAGAGAAGTGGTGTGTTTGGAGATCATCCAACTTTTCCAGAAAAGCAGAAGGACAAACAAAGTCACCCGTGCGATATTATGCATACAGTTTGACAATGGGTGTGCAGGACGGTATTGTTGCCGTATTTTTCCAACGTGAACCATGTCAGTAGTGATGATAACGCCTGTGCACAATGCAAGCATATAATAGATTATGAGTAACGTTAGTTTTTTGACGAGCGTTGGCTTGGGTTTAGTTGGTGGGATGGTGTGATGTAAAAAGTGCATTCTCTTCTCTATAATATGAGTTGCTAGAGAGAATTGGATGTTGAAGGGAGCATGGCGTATAGGTATTTTTTGTAGATTCATTCGCTCACTACGCAAATATTCTTTATCTTTGTACGTACATTGCATCGCAGCTTATTATCGGAGGCCAGCAACAGCTATTTGATTGAGAGATAATGCTTTGTGTGTGTACACAATATGCATACACCACGAATACTTAATCAAATAGAGAGAGTTTATTTAAGCACACAATTCACCTGTCCAGTTCGGTCTTGTTCCATTTTTATCTTTAAGCAGTGAGAGAGAGAGAGAGCTGGTCTTTTATCTCTTTTGGTTTGTTGTCATGATCCCGAGAGGTTGACGATGGACTCTAATTACGGACTCGTATTAAAAAAGCGAGCGGGAAGGGCTTTTATTAATTTTCTTTTGAGTAGGATCACGTGCTCCATATCAAGATAGGATAATATAATATAGAGTCTGTGTGTGTGGTGATGATGACATTGATTCTCTCCAGCTCCACACACAGTGCATTTTTGTGGTTAGTCACCAGTCGGACGGAGTGAGGTCTTAATCCAAATAAAAATAATATGCTCTTCATCATGGTTTCATGTCCGGACAGTCCAACTCACCTTGTACTTATCAAACCAGAGAGAGAGAGAGGGATTGGCTATATATGAAAGTGCTGAGTGAGTTGATTGCACACACGTAAATGCTCAGTTTGACAAGGCTGCTTACCGCTCAAAAATTCCTTCTTTTTATTAGTTTGGATAACCTTCAGAAATGGCAAAGTCAAAGAATTTGTTCCTCTCCTCTCCTCTTATCGTATTATTTACATTCGTTCACACTAACTGAATTCAATTGATTTACAATGTTTCACAAAGAGAGTTGACTGCATGTGGATATGGGGAATTGAGCGGTAAAGGCAAGTGTACCATGATCACTCTGCCAGGATGGGACACATTGGGACCTGTCTGGTGCCTTAATTTATACTTGTTTATGACATCACTAAACTTTCAGCCACAGCTACAGAGTCGAATATTTGTCAGCCATAAACATACCCAAGAAGAATTTGACAGATTTTCTCGCACTTTACTCCCACTTTTTGATATGATGACTCTAAACATAATTCATTTTTTCCAGAGGAAATTCCTATTTTATGTGTATCAACTACAAGCATTTTTGTCAGCAGGATAAATTATTTCAATCAAGTTCGATTGGCATTTTTAAGGAATTTAGCTGAATGCTTGCTTTCCTCTCAATTCTCAACGCAAAGAATAAGAAAAGGCATGACGAATTTCTTGTTCCCTACCCAAACGAATCTCATTTTTCTGCACCCTTGCCCTTCTGCTACCGACTGAATACAATGATTGAAAAAAACGAAGTTCATATATATTCACCAGACTGTATACGCTGTTCAGTACACCTTATCAAACAACCTTAACCTCCAGAGAGAGCGAGAGAGAGAGAGAGAGAAATCCAGCAGATGTTTCATACATTTCCTTTTATACAGGATTGGTACATTAAGCAATGCAGAATGTACAAATCTCTCTTCATCGTCTACTTTTAAGATTTAATTTTTTCAAGCTCCAGACATGCACTTGTAATTTGTTTCATTTTAAAGGATCAGTTTTAAACAGGTCACCTTCAACCAACCCAATCATTCCAATATCAAAAACTGTTCTCTCATTTTTCTGCTTTCATGCACCTCGACAAAACTTGTGTATTAACAACTGTATGGCTATATGCTACCTTGTATCAATAAGCTTCTGCGAACACTGCCACGTTTCACATTTATTCATGATCTGAAATACACCATATTATGTGGTACCATGTCATGCTACCCACCAAACACTGTAATTCACTTATTCTAAAACGGTCAAATTTTCATGCCAAATGTTTTCCGAATTATTGCAACTGATAATGTGAAAAAGTGCAATATAATTTGTTTTTAGTGTGCCGAACGTTTTTTATCTGTCACCGAGCTGCTCTTGTACATTCCGGGGAATCGTTGATCAAGTGCAGATAAGAGATTGTTGGCTGCTGGGGTATGACCCAACATCATCGAATGACGCAGTCGAGTTGGTGAGAATCCCGCGTTTTCCCCATGGTCAATAAATGGTGAAGAAAGGCGTTTGTCAGTCATCATCCTCTTTCTCTCTGTCTGTTGATGGCTAGTTGTCGGGGTCAGTTATCTCACAAATTTCCTCTGGCATTCCTCTGACCTTAATTTCCTAAGACAAAAGGATGACTTGCTGACTGGTCTGGTCATGGTACTTTTATGGAAATCTTATGCTCCTAAATTAAACATGCATAATATGAAACGACGAAGAAGCTCGCTAGTGGGAGTATCCCTAAATATTAAGATTATAATCGGTAATTTACATTTTTCCACTAGATCCTTCTTGCTAGAACTGTTTTACCGTTGTTTATACACCGTTTGCATCATTCTCATCTCAGATGTCAAGTCGTCAACGCATATTTGAGGGAATTGAATGGAATGTCGGTAATATTCTTGACTCTATTTCCAGCCGTTTTTTTGGACTGGAGGATGCTAGCTTTATTTTGTTTCTTCTTCAGAAAATGACAGGCAACGAGTAGTTGACATGACACCCCCTCAAGAGAAAAAGCAAGGAATTCCTTGAATACATTAAAATCATAAATGGGCTGAAAGTCATCATATATGCACGTTGTTCTAAAAAAGAAACCTTAAAGGTTCATATCCAAAGTTCATGGTCCATGTCAAAAGTGAAATTGCCTCTGGTGCGCTAACGCACACACGAGTACTTCTTCCCAGCTCTACAGCTCCATTTCGGTTTTCTTATCTTGCTACTATTAGTCATACGAATGTATATATGTGCGCTTGACACATTAAAGCTTTTCTCGTCAAAGTTAAGTGGGAGTATGGGAATATGCCTGCATATATGTATGCATAAGTAAGGGTTTTTTACGGGAAAAGGGTCTCTTTGCTTTTTTATCTCATTACGAAATAATCATTACCTTATTCTAGGTTTCAACTTGGGAAAGGGGCGAAATGACAACCTGACTGGGACTCTGTTATAACTGTGCTGCTTTCAACTTCAACAATCCAGCCTATCTTACATGGTTCCTTTGGGCTGTTTCAAGTTCAGAGTTCACTTTGGCATTATACGGGGTTATCACTACACCAGGGAGTAATTTCCTGGATCTCGTTCACTCAGAGAGTAGTGAAATCACGTCTGGTTCCTCCGGTTCCAAATCTGCTTTTTTGGATGAAGGTATGCATTAGTTATGCTAAATAAGCTTTTATGTTTGTTTTCAGAGAAGGGCAGAGAGAGAGCTGCGTGAGTTGAGGCGATATGAAATGTGATGCAAGATGATGATGACGGGTTTGTTTGCCTATGCTCATAATATGCACAATATATAGCGCTACGACAATGGCATGTGTGATATGCATATTTTGTAACTGGGACACACTTGCACACATAATTGGACAAAATAACATATTTTTGTCTGAGTGAGAGGAGTCAGCTTTCTGGAAATTCATTACTGGCGCCAGTGCCACAAGACGAAGACGGTAGCGATTATTATTATAGCAACGGATTCTTGAACGGCTTTGTGTCGTGCCCTGGCGTGACCATATTATGATAACGGTTTAGGTCACTTCTCTCTGCTCCTAGTCTGCTTCATGGTAAGGTCAGTGCTTGGAAAAATATACTTGGAGATGAAAATGGAACAATGCGAAAAAAAGAAACTTTATCTTGCAAGTTTTGCATAATGTACCCCAACTCGGTGGAGTTAAGAAGTTAATACACTGCAATACAGAGAGTTTCTTGTAATCCGCAATAATGGGAGTTAGTGAGTGCAGCTGCAATATCTTGTCTTCATGCTGCATAGTTGGAGAGTGGAGCCGAGTGTTATTTTCACCAGCACAAGGAAACACAAACACTGACTTTGGATAATGTTCCCCCAAGGAAGTCAGTTTATGACTGAACTAACAAAAACATGTTATCCTAAGTTGTACATGAAGAGATACTAAAATCTCTTGAAAAGAAAATTTTACAATGCCAATCGAAAAATCACCAATCCTTTTATTCTTCTAGACGCTCTTCCATTTTGGAAATGCGATATAATTGTCCATAAATTCCAACTGATTTTGTTTGTATTTATTTGTGACTTGAATTTGAAAAAGTGAAACGTCGATTCATGCACAGAAAGTATCGTCAGTTTTCCATGAAATAGAAATAATGATATGATATCACCCTTGGTTGTATAGGAATGATGATAAGTGATTATCGATCATGACTATGATCCTAAAAGTTTGTCAAAACTTAAAAATGAAAAACGAGACTACTCTATTGCTTTGTGCATAATCTCACGATATTTCATTCATTCTAAATTCCCCAACTTTTGCGATTTCCTTCAAGCATCCATTCCTCATGAAATGGTCAAGCTTCCGCTTGTTTCATCCTCCTCTGAAGAAATGCACAACAAAGACAGGAAACAGAGCAGCTGAATGAATGAAATTTACTACAAAACTCCAAAAAAATATATGAATGAAGAAGAGTTGCAAATGCAAACTGGAAGTTGTGTCCCGGCTCATGCAAACAAGTATATATATTCGTCATAATCAGTAGTGAGTGGGCTTCACTGGAAATCATAAACCGAAACTCCGTCTCCGGTGGGGTGCTACTCCGTTCGCAGCGCAAGGGTTAAAACTGTTGCGATACAAGCATTTACACACTCCAATCCAATCCAGCTAAATAAAAAAACCTGTCCTTTTACAAGGAGTCGCATGCCCCACAACAATAACACAACAGGACGAGTTGGTAAATGTTGGACACGCATAGCACATCATCAACACCATCACTGCCACTCGAGCAGAACATGAACCATATTTGCACCTCTCCCCTGGCCACGTCCGTCTCGTTCCCTTTAACTCGGGACAAAAATTATACATCCTTCTTCCTTTCCTTGCGAAACATCCGGATTCTCGTACCGTGATGATGGTCAAGTGTAGAAAATAAAAATTCATATTTTTCCTTTCTCTCTCTCTCTCCTTTTAATTTATGCATCAGTCCATGCTAATATCCAGACCAGACCACTTCAGTTGACGTCTACGCTTGTTCCGCAGTACTCATGACGAAAAATTGCATTGCCCCGAGCATCCGAGCAGGAGTCCCCTATCCAGCGTTATTAATTCCATTCGCATTATAAAATCATCACTCACATCCAGAGGACACTTTCTGCTTACAAGTTTCAATTTCAATATCAAACGAAAGGCATGTCGCATATTATAATATTTATTCAAAGCATTTTTTGGCTTGTGCCATGGATGGAACAGGGAACACGAGACAAAAAAACCTCAATTGAGAAGGAACGAAATGCGAGTGCCCTTCACTGTCGAAGAGCACCCAGATGCAAGCATTCATCGAACACATGTATCATCTTCATCAAACCCACTTGAACAATAGCTCAGGCATCATAATTATCCACAGTTGTGTAGCGTGTAGCATTGCATATATAGTATCAGACCAACAATACT
This sequence comes from Heteromurus nitidus, assembly GCA_034687055.1. Lineage (NCBI taxonomy): Eukaryota > Metazoa > Arthropoda > Collembola > Entomobryomorpha > Entomobryidae > Heteromurus > Heteromurus nitidus. The sequence continues at coordinate 7,452 of JAQFZW010003002.1, forward strand.
TTACATTTTGAATATTAAGTTACCCTTCTAATTTTTTTTTACATTTTTTTGATAATTCAATTGGAAGCAGAGAGAAGTAATATATGCATAACTTTAACAATGGTGATTGTCCACCGAGAAATAATGCTAAGAAATATGTACATGTATATCGTTTGACTAACAAAGACGAAACGGTTTGAGTGCGAGTGTGGCACACACCACGAGTGAGTTGACATTGACGAAGCAGCTCACAAAAAATAGTGAAATGAACGACGATGCCAAAATAACGTTAAAGCAGAAAGGAGTAATAGTAACAACAAATCCATCATCTACATGTCATGAAATGAATAAGAATGAATTTAGAAACAGAGAGAATGAAAAGGAGTCACATTTTTAGAGAGAGAGAGAGAGAGAGACTCTGCTCTCTTGATGATGATGTCCGTTGCGGTACAATTGTATTTATGTAAAAGGAAAAGCTACTAGTGCGCACAAGAATCACATGTTGATCTTTCATCACCTGGTCAATTAAATATTCATTTTTATCCTCTCCAGCCTTCCATCATCATTTACAGATTATGTTACACTCTTTGCTGCCATCCTGCCAAAATTCATGTTCCTCTATTATCATCCATTCATCAAGGTTGAGACTTGAGAGAGGAGAATGGAAGCATGTAAAATTATGCTTGTTCAAACATTAGATTCATTTCAAACGTTTGTGTTGTATCCAGAAAAAACACAAAAGATATCAAACTTTTTTTCCTGTTTTCTTGACAACCAACCTCACTCGACACAAAAAAATGACAGTGAAAACTTGTGTGTGCTCAGGGAGGTACGATTTCTTTCAACGGACAAAATTTTGTTGACATGTATTTTATGCATTGGGCATGATGAATGCATGTTGCCCCTTCAATAAAACTAATAATAGAAGTTAATAAAAAATGGATGGACACTACTGCACTTGGCAGAGAGGAAAAAAGACGAGCACAGGGCAACGAACGAGGAGAAATAGTGAAAAGAATCTAATCTAGAAAGAGAAGCTGACAAAAATATTTCCTACCGGTGTTAAGCGTTATCATAAAGCAATATAATAATAATCATTTTTACCATTTTTGGTACCTGGTTTTGAAGCATTCTTGTAGCTTTGATGCGTGAGCATGATGATGGAGCGAAATCAAGATATCCGATTGCTTCCCTTTTATTCTGGGCGATTTTTAGTATTGAGTTTTTTCTGTAGAAATCCAGTTTGGCTTGCGGCTTAGTGCCTGTAGCCGAGTGGAAAGTATACAAAGCTCACATTACCCCAGTTGAGGCAGAACTCTCGCCACATTACGATGATATCAATCAGTCAGGAAAATGTGATACATATCTCGAAACATTAAAATATACAAAGATTTAATTAGCTCAGTTCAAAGAAGTGTTGGATTAGTTTAACTTGCGATTAGAGAGAAAAGATGTATTTTAGATGTTGACCTGAACATATTTTTTCACATAGAAAATAAGATATGATCTACAAAAGGAAAAGTCCTTTGTGGTTTATGTGTGGAATTAGAAATGACGCAGCAGCTGTACATATTTATTTGTACTATTTTAATTCAAACAATTTTGCATCGTGTGTGTCGCGTGCTTCAAAGATTTTTTCGCTGGATAAACGGCAGAAGCAGAGATGTGTTGGGCAGATACGTTAAAAAAGATGAAACATTCTTTTAGAAAATAAAGCGAGAGCCTAAAAGGTGATATTCTTTTGAATCCTCTAAATGACAAAATGAGTTTTTAAAAACTTCACCAATGCATCAGTCATTATTGAGAGCAATGGATATTTTAAATAATAAGTATCTACTGAGCCTCGAAAGTTATAATGCAAACGGAAATGCATGGACCACAAACCTCCATAAAAAAGGAGAGAAATGATCAGCATTGATATTCGTTTCGTATACGGATTAAAATTAAAAATTTACTGAATGCGATGAGAAATGAGTTGATGGCACGGTTTAATTTGCTACATCCGATGAAAGCCCACTGTGAGAATGTGTGGATTGTTGGGGAATTGATGCGCACAGACAATGAAAATGATGGATGCGTCAATGGAATGACTCTCATCAGTTTATGCTGACAGGGTTGCATAAAAAAGGGCCCGAGTCTGGAAACGGTGGAACTGAAACCACACATGGAAATGACCCAATATTAACCCAACTTTTGCGGCCACTCAGACCTCTCTTTTTTACGATTTCGCTGAGGGTCACGTACCATGATTCAGTATAATATTTTTTATATAATTCCAGCCGATCACGGATGTGGATGAGCAATATACCGATAACTGATACTTACGATCGGATTATATACGAAATGAATCCATAGGTTTCAGAATGATGGTGGGTCAGAAGGGTAATCAATTATTATTTGATGCTCTCATTCTCAAGTAACAAATGAAGGATTTTTTTGTTTAATTTAAAAAATTTGTGCGATTCCCTCTTCTCTAGCATTAAATGTCCATTCATAAAAATCTATATTTTTATTTTGAGGTGCTGATGCGCATATGTCAAAAGAGAGACAAAAGGGCAAAAGAGCCCACCACCTTGAAGTTAGGATCTCGTTTTATTACAGAGGAAAAGCTCAATTTTTGTGGGAATGTGGTTAGGCAATTCATTTTTTCTCAAGGTGGCATATACACATTGTTCTGTACACGTTCTCTTCGTTGTCGACAATATGGCGACAACATAGTTAGGAGCCTTCCTGTCTGACCATGGCCAACTGTGCGAGTATTTTTGTGGTTTTTAAAGAAAATTAGCATAATTTTTGTTCATTTTTTCGTAATGTTTAAAAAACGGTGCTACGAATGCATGTATCATCACTAATTGAGTGGGCTCTATTTAGCATAGGAAAGAGTGTGATGAGAATTTTAAAGTTTAAAGTGACTGCATAAGAAGGAAAAAAAATCCGCAGGATACAGATGCGGCAGTGCTGCTGAAAGGGCTAATCACTTGATTATCAGTTGATTAATTAACTCAATATCTACTCATTTGCCTCATTCGTGAATATGAACAGTATTATTCGGTGGTGAACACATGTATCATCACCTACTCAACCGTTCCAGCTCATATGGAAATGGAGATGATTATAAAAATAAACAGAAATTTTTACGTCTTCATCTTCATTAGTACCTGTGTTGTGTATGTAGGTGTCCACACCTGGCAGATGCTTCCACTGTAGTTGCGCACGCGCTTAAAACAAAATCTGCAGCTAAACAGGTAAAGGTTGGCCTGTTAGATAACTTAGAACACGTACTGTTATACTGACGAGTGTGAGCCAGTCTTTCCTCGGCTACTTGGATTCTGCACATAACTCAGGAACTGGGTTACTCGGTTTAATGAAGTAAAACTGTAAATGAGCAATTGGAGTGCAAAGGAGGAAGAGGAAGGGAAACGAGAAATAATGAAGATTACATGTAAATATGGAGATACAATTTCATTCAGTTGATGAGTCAATTAGCCTATTCTTGAATCTATATATAAATATGTCGATATCCATGATATATCTTATGATGTTCCTGGATCACGGAGCCAATAATTTTTCATGAGTGTAAATTCTATTTTTCTATAACTTATTTCTTTCTTTCTTTCATTTCTTTCTTTTTGAGACATTCAAAGTTGCTTTTCTGTTTTCTGGAATAGGGATTTACAAATCCTCAAACCGATGGAGTTTGTATGTTTCTATGTGCTGAAGAAGACACAAGTTGAAATCATACTTTCTAGTCGGCGTTCAGATCAGATTACTCATGCAGAAAATCCAACATCCCAAGTCGCCCCCTCAGCGCGTACATTATTGCCCATTTTTTCTGTTAGTACTCCCAAAACCGTTGGAGATCATCCGTTTTAAATGTAAGTATAAAAGAGTGTTGGTTAGGGTAAAGCAAATTATTGGTATCATCGAGACATCATTTATTTCCCCCATCTCATTTTAATCCATTGAATACACTTTCGCATCATTTGATGGGTATCAGGTTTCACTTCATTTCTCCATCCTCCCTAATCCTGCAGAGTTCCCTGCTCCGATATAGTAAGCAACAATTAATAACAATAGAAAAACACGTAATGTATGCAAACTGGGAAAAAGTTTACAGAGTCTGGGTAATAATGAACAACCTCGTCTCTCACTCCTTTTTTCCCATCCCTTTTAAACGCTTCACTTTGTTCGCAGGGAATGGAAAGGAGGATGTTAAGCATGAGGTAGCATTTACCAATGCAAACTTTCCTTGCTGAGTTGTGTTGTGTCACAAAAGCAGAAAAGGGGATTCATTCCTAAATGGATTTTCCCCTAAAAATGTGATAAAGATAAAAACCCCGTTCAGTTTGTTCGTTACTCATAAATGGCAAACGTCAGCAAGGTGCATGAATTCCCATGCTTTATGCATCCTGAAGATTTTTATTTACAGGTTCTCAGGCCCTCATAAATAGTATCCCTTCATTCCCTGTACTACAATTGCACAGTCATTATAAGGTACTATGGGCTTCTATACTTGCGTGGGCATTTCTCATTGTTGATCGGTCACTCCTCCGAAACCAACGTAAAAATGACAAATGATTCCGGATTCCTTGTGAATAATTCATTATTTCCCTCATGTGCAATCAATCCATCCAATTTGTTCAACTAATCCTTCTTCCTGGTTCCATATCGCTCTAAGCCGTTGATGGATTCCCTACCTGGAGAGTTGTGTAAAGTATCCGTTGAGCATAAATATGATCATGCATAAATGGTGACATGTGTTTTGTTGTGTGCATGAACTCTGCACTTTTTTAAAACGAATTTTACGATAATGTTCACAAAACAATAAAGGCAAACAATTCCCATACACGAACTTCCGGTTAGAGAGAGAGAGAGAGAGGTATGAATGTGATCCATAAGGTTCCCAATTGTCCCAATCAATTATTCACAAGACTGTTTCAACTTTCAACAAAAATTCTATTGGGATTAAAGTAAGTGCATGTTGTTACTTGAATAACTTTACGTTTGTTATGTTTGTGCATTCCCATCACAATTCTGCAGACTTAGGTTCCATCTTTGATCTTTCTCCCGATATTGGTGTTGTGACCGCAAAATAAGTTTTAAGTGATTTGTTTATTTTTTCATTTTCGAATCCACCAGTAATAGCATAATAGACATTTTATTTTTTGAGATTTACAGTTCAGCTATATAATATAATGAAAAGAAATGGGATAATAATGATATAATTGATAAAACTTATCTACATTCTTATAATATTATGATAAATGTGTAATTTAAACCAATATTTAAAAATGGTATTTGACGAAGAAAAGGATGTAAGTTCTCTTTGCCTGTACATAAATATGATGTATAAATGTCCTTAAATGGTAGCATAATATAAGGAATCTATTGCAAGCAGAAGTAAAATAGCCAACACCTTTATGCAGGTATAGTTTTCAAAATAACATAATCAGAGAAAATTGTTGAGACATTCTAGAAAAATTGCATATTTCAAATGTTGTGCAATCATTTTTCGACTCTTGTATTGTAGCTTTGGATTCTGTATATCGGTGGATAAAATGAAATAGTCTACGGACAAAAAGAAATAACTTCAGATTTCAGAATATGTTTCGATTATGCAGGGCATATTACGTAGATTCGTATAACCCCATAAATTAATTACCTGATATAATGTACAACAGAAAGTCCAACCTACCTACCCTCCAGTAGTCGTCTAGTCATCTCCTTCCAAAGGCGGTGGAGTAGCTGAATTAGCAGCAATCTCATTCGGTTGTGCTGACGGTGAAGCAGGTGAATTCTCTACAACCTCGTCAGACGATGTAGTATTCCCGGAAGTATCTTCTGCATATGTCTCACCAAGTCTGTCCCTCAGTACAAAGTGATTGTAATTTTGAATAGTAATAAAACCATCAAAATCGGAGGTAGCATCCTCTCCGCCACTGTGTGCTCCGTGTCTACCAAAAAGAGTTGCAAGAGCCTCGTTGTTGAGTCGTGGATATTGTGCTGTTGATGATAGGGGCAAAATAGCATTATCTGGGTTGGCTTCTACAAACGTAGGCGATGGAAGTGAAGCAATTCTGCAGGGAAAAATGGTGATTGGAGGTCCTGTAACTGTTACACTGGCAACAGCGCGCTTGCAAGGAATAGCTGCAGAAGAAGGTCCTGCAACAGCGCCATCAGTGACAAATCCACTTGCTGAAAAGGGTAATGCGTGACAACTTTCATTCGTACGACCATTAATTACTTTCTCCATTGTAAAAAAGAATTCCAATTGCATTACCTTCACTTTCTACAACGCGTGCAGTAGTAGGCAGCCCTGTGGGAACATCATCACTGGACCCTGCAGTACGTGCTGTTGATGGAGTTGGATTAGCATCATGACTTCCGCTTCCTGCATAAGGCGCTGTAGAAAAAGCTCGAGTGAGAGTGACATTGCGAAAAACTCTTGAAAGATTTGGTGAATGTGTAACCGGTTCGTCATTGTCGCTATCCTCTGCCTCATCAAAGCCTGCGTAATGATGATTTCCGACCAAATTACTGGGATCACGTGCAACGCTTCCACTTGAAGGACCTGCAACTTCACCGTCTTCTACAAAGAATTCCGAATAAAAATCTGGACCGTCAACGGAGTCCGCTGATGTTGTGGAGGTTATTCCGCTATCCTGAACATTGTTTGATCCAGTTGTGCCAGAAGCTTTTGAGCCTCGACCTTTGCCTTTCTTGACGTTCTGACATATATAAATGGCACTACGTTATTATCATGCTCAAGTAGGTTTGCAAGCACAAAAGATCATATCAAACCAGCACCAAAAACACTTCAAAATTAGTTCCCTCCTCTCATCAGTTCGTTAAGGTTGAGGTGGAAAAAATCATGCTTTCTTTCGAATATTCTCAATAAGCTCAAGCACCTTATGCTAGAAAATGCAAAATATACACCAAATCTCTGTTCTAAGGAACATTTTTGATTATCTCACCGGTGGGGCTCGATGTGTACGTCTGCTCCGTTTAAGATATGATGCGCTGTTGTGTGCGGCTTCTGAGCAAGCTGACGTTGTGTTGGAACTTGTTACTCCATTGTTTCCTCCCGGAAGGTCATCATTTATGCGCATCATTTGAGACTCCCTGTCAGCAATGCACCTCTCTATAACATTACTGAATA
>JAQFZW010003003.1:0-14580 GCA_034687055.1 Heteromurus nitidus
AAGGAGCGTCGTGACGCCGAAGAGGACAAGATGAAGCTAACCACTGAGCTCCCAATGAACATGACCAAGCCCACAACTGCTCCCCCGAAGAGGGCGGAACGTGACGCTGAGAAGGACAAGATGACAGAGCCGACCACCGAACTCCCCAAGAATGCCACCACTGCCGCCCCAAAGAAGGAGCGTCGTGACGCGGAGGAAGATGATGAGAAAATGAAGAAGACTGATGAGCACTCCCTCCTCCCTGCTAACGCCACCGACATGCCACTCAACAAGACCAAGGATGGAGAAGCGGCTTTAGACATGGACTTGGAACACCAGCTGGAGCACCATTTGAAAATGACAGCGGATAAAAATTGCGGCAAGGGGAAGCTCGCAGGAGGAAAGGTCGAACGGGAAATTAAGGAGGAGAAGAAGGATGACAAGATGGCTGAAGACAAGAAGGGAAACAAGACTGAATCTGCTCCTACCACTCTTCCTCCCATGTCCAGGCGCCGCCGATCTGACTACGGCTCATCCGAGGTTCGCCTCGCCGTCCGCAACCAGCCCAGAGCAGTTGTCCGCCAACGATCTGCAGTTCGCGCTAGACCAGTTGCTGTCGTCCGGGAATTGGAAGAAGAAGAGTACGAGGATGAGGAGCCCATTCTCATCCGTGCTGCTCCCAGGAGGCGCAATCTCGTCCGCACTTCCGGCTACGATGCTCCCCTTCTTGTCCAGGATGAGGTAGAAATTTTCGAGGATGATGGATACGACACGGAGGTGAGGAGTCTTCCAGCCGTCCGCTCCAGCCGCTACCGCCGTGCAACAGCCGAGAAGGAGAAGATGAAACTTGAGGAGCCCAGCGAGATGGAGAAGGCGATCCTGGAGAAGGCAATCCTGGAGAAGAAGAAGGAGTCTGAGATGAAGATGAAGATGGGAAGCGCATAATCCTTTTTTTGTGATCTAAAATTACACGACATGGTCTGATCGATAGCTGATGGCTGGCTCATCTTTTTCCGCATTTACTTTTTTGTCAAACAATTAATTTAAATCTAATTTTTTACGAGTGAAAAATATTTTCGCCATGTTCCAACAATGAGTGGGCTTGGCAAGTATTGTAGCATTTAGGAAAGCATTGTGAAAAATCAAATAAAAATGTGATACTACAATTGAAAACAACAAAAACGTTTTGTCTTAAAACCTATTCGCATAAAAAAGCAAGTCAACATTCTCATACTTTTTCCAGAAGTGTCATGATCATGATTTTAATGCATTTGTATAGATAGCATCAAGTATGGACATGGAGTACGCAGTCGTTGGAATATGACAAGTTGACAAGTAGTATAATAGCGCCTTCTATTCCTTCCTCAAATTTCCCAATTTCCCGTCCCCAAAGTCTTCAATCATTCTCTTGAAATGCCGTCTTGCATTCAAGTAGAAGATGGCCTCTGAAAAATTTTCCAAAATGAAATCACAAAAAAATAATTACTAAACCTACCTTAGCATTACAATTAATTTTTGTAAGTAATATACCTTCATAAGTTTCATATTCAAGTTGAGGAACTGGCACATCTCCATCACTTCGGGGAACAAAAAATGAAATATGAAGCTCATTGGATCGATAAACTTTCTCTCGAAGTGCGTCAATCATTTCCGCATGAACAACCGTGTGGACAAAGTCGTCCTCCACGTAGCCCACCTGGGATCTGAATTGCAACAGCGAGCCAATTTCAACAGGTAACTGGAACGTGATGTCGTCAATGTTGAGGAGTCTTGGGCGTCGTTTGCTGTAGAACCAAAAAAATATATATTATGCTTTAATTAAATTCAAAAGTATTTTATGAGAAACCATCTAAATAAATCTATAATTGGAGTGTTATTCAGTTACCAATAGACTCTCGAGTTAATGAGCGCTAATTCCAACGCCTGTCTCATGATAAAGCCGCCAAAGATTTTGTTGTATAAGTTTCGATGCTACACACACAAGTTAAATTGCTCCAAGAAAATAATTCATCAACCAAAATATGAAGTTAATTAATTATTATGATGTAGGTAAATGTACCTCCGGTTGGCAAATCATAACCGAACTCAGCCCAGAGTCTCTCATCAGCTTCGTATTGGGGCGACTAATGTGAGCTGGATTTTTGAGTCTTTCAATAAATCTGTCGTGAATCAGCTGCCTTTCTTCTGCCGTTGGAGGCTTCTTGAAAATGTCCTCCGCTTCATGGAGTTTCCGAATATGCTGTCGTTCTGGATTGCGAGCATATATAGTTTTCCTTAAATATTATCTCAGCATGCTTAATTATAATTATATACTTTAATTGATTGTGCATACGTGCGCATTTCTCCATGTACGCTTTCTCCTCGGGTGTTTCCGCCACGAGGGGATTCACTCTCACCGAGCTGGTATTCAGAGGATTCCTCGCCACCGTCACGAACACCGCTTTAAAGCACTTTTGGTAGACTCCCTTGGCGTCCTTCTGGTCGACCATTAACACTATTTCCATCGAGGAGTTCCCAACGTTCGACACGTGACCAGATAATCTCACATCTTCCTCAGGCTAAAAATTCAAAGAGAGAGAAAAGCCATAATTATTGGAACTACTCCGACCTCCGACTTAAGAATTAATTAAAGTAATCTCGTTACTTAATTACATTCAGATAATCATTCGTGATGTGAATGCAGTCAACCAAAGCTGTCACAACAAAGTACGGATTTCTGTAGCCTTCACTCTTCGGATTTTTGATGTGCTTGAAGCAGCAGTAAACTGGAAAAGGAATTTGTAATTTATTCAGTCAATTAACGATGAATTATTTTTAAAAGTAGATACCAGAGAAAACGTCCATATCCTCCATTAAGCGTCCAATCCGCAGATTTCCATCCGCAGCCACATATCTTTCTCGCAGTTCCAGATCTGTTTTGAAGGGGATGATCGCTGAAACGAAGCTATCTTCCATTCTTCGCGGAGGGAGGACATCATCCGGAGTTGGAAGCAATTTCATTAGCGCTTCCCTCCGTTGAGCGATTCTCTTCAGACCTTCGTCGGTGTATTCGCATGCCTCGACAATCTCATCAGCGAAGATCTGGAGGACTGATTTAACATGAGATTATGATTAAAATGACAAAAAAAACTGTTCTATTTATGAGCATTTCAATTATTATTTTCAAACGTGACACATATAAAACATATCTACTTTTAGTTGTTGTCAACTCAGGAACTCCGGTCAAGGAGGGTTGGACGAAGAGAGAGTGATATGGAGAATTTTGAATGAAACAGTTAGCTCCATTGGCAAGCCTTTTAATTGGGTTCGAACATAAAGCGCATCTGAAAAAATGTATTTTCCGTCATATTATGTGTGTATGAAGGTGTCATAAGATCCGTTAAGATTAAGATCGCATGATAAGCCTGTCAAAAATTACCTTGCAAGCCGAAACATCTTGTGAAATTGGTGTCCTCATTCAAATAATGTTTTAACAAAAATAAAAAATTGTATTGGATGGAGGATGGAGTACATTAATTATTAGTAATTTGAGGATTATGAATATTGATTATGAATGAAATCTATTCTAAATAAAGGCTATACTCTCATAGTGTTTCTATCAGAAGAGATCCATGCAAAGATAAAAGTCCAAAAAGTTCCAACAATGTAGCTGGGTTTCCAGTTTCCAGCAACTACTAATATTCCTGGCTTTTTTTGGCCAAATGGGAAGGATGCCAGAACATTTTTTGTTGGGCTTCTCTCGTCTGGTCGATATCTCATATCGTCATGTACTATCGTGTTCTAATTTATCTGGCTAATTTTTTACGAGTGGTTATTTTTGTCACGTGCATGGGCTTGGCAAGTGTTTCGCATATGTACCGAGGAGTATTGTGAGACATTAAATAAAATGTAATATTGCAACGGTAGATTTATTAATCGTAGATTTATTGTCTTAATATACCATTCGCATATAAAACAAATCAGCACCCTCACACTTTCTTGGAAAAAGTTCACTAATTACAACATAACAAATTTCCTAAACTAGATTTCCATTTCATCTCTGTCAAAACTCGTAAAATCTTGAAAACACAACATTCTTGCCATTTATTTACATACATGCATTTTCCTCCTCCATACCAGCTGCAGGAAGCAGAGATTGACATGCAAATTACAAATTAGCCCCATCACGTCATTAATAGATCATTAACTAATCGTCTTATTTCAACACTCCCTTCTCTCCTCTTACTTCCTCAAAGCTTGTTATAAATATTCCCGTGATTTCTACAATATTCACCGAGTCACACATCTTTCACCATTGCAATCAAATCTTTTCCAGCAGTTCCACAGTCAAAATGAAGGTTTTCCAGGTATTACTTCCAGAAAATATATTCAGACACGCAATCCCGAGTCATTCTTTTGGAGAAATTCATCTAATTTTATCTTTTCTGCTTTTCAGTTCTGGTTGGCGTGTGCACTCGCATCCTTGACCACTGAAGCTGAGCTGGTCCTGGACAACTCCACACTCGCCCACAATACCTCCACCACCACCGAGGCTCTTCCAGTCACTGAAGTCAGCGTTGATTTGAATGCAACAACATCGACCACGGAACAAGTTTTTAAAATGTTTGAGGCTTTGGGCCACGCAGTCTTGTCGGTGGGAGACAACGCTACAACCACAACCACAGTTCTCCCCGAGGTGGAGGCGAACTTCACCACAACTCATTCAGAGGGGCTAAATGAAACATTCACCAGCACCGAGTTGCCCACAAACACCAGCAGCCTCCACCCAGAACCAATAATGCATCCTATCCACATTCTTCCAGTTAGCACCACCTCAACTGAGATGCCCACCACCACATCTTCAAAGAAGCCACACCATCATCATCATCACCTCCAGCATCTTCATCTTCACAAGAAAACTACAACGACTACTCAAGATCCATTGGAGGAAACTACGACTCCCACAGCTCCTCCGTCAACACCAACCATTCCCACTAATCTGGAGGGACTCGCTAGCGCAGTGCATGCCCTTGAACTTATCAAGAAGCTAGACCAGTAAAATTATATTCAGAATTTGTCATGAAAATCATGAAAATAAATTAGCATAATCATCTCAAAAAAATTATAAACGTTACGAAAAATGTCGAATATACGTTGCTGGAATCTTGAGTAAAAATTTCCAGATTCAGACTTGTCCAGAATCGAGATATCATTCACGAGATGATGATGAACGATGATTGGTGAGTTGATGACGAATCCCACGGCACATTTTTATTGCATCAGGCTTTCGAGAGAGTTCCACAAAAACATTCATTTACGTTTACTCGCAGGATCCTCGTGCAAATCTCCAAATTCCAAAACAAAATATGCATGATAATCATTTAGTGGTGGAGGTTTATGGAGGAGAAATCTATTGATGAAAGTATGATCACTTAAAGCCCCCAGCTCAAACCTCAATTTTCCGTAATTATATTAATAATCCCAAAAAATTATGTTCGTGACAAGCCACAATTAAAGCAAGTGACACTTTCCTGCAAAAAACGAACGTTTTTCTCAAATGCTCAATGAGCTGAGCAGCAAAAAGTAAAGCAGAGAGCATATATATGATTTTTTGCCTGGAGCATGGAGCAGAAAAGAGATGTGTCTGTGTTCTGGTCTGGTGACACTTTATTTTGTTGATGTCATCCTTCTCTCTCTCTCTCTCTCCATCATAATCTCATCGGATCCATACTCGTTGACAGACAAGAGGAACAAGACGAAGATGAAGTGGATATAAATCTTCGTAAGTAGCTCATACCTCATTTGAGTCGATTTGTTTGCTTTTCCAGCGGGGGCCCATTATATAATTTTTTTGTAGATATTAGCTCATGACAAAAGGTGATAATTGTTTAATTAGCAGGATTAGTACATGCAATTATGCGGACGTTTGCGACGTTTTGAGATGCAAAAGACAAGTATAATTTTAAAGCTCTCTCAAACTTATGTAACAGCGGCGTATGCGTAAATATTATTCAATTTGCTCTTCTCTTGAGTATCTCTGTACAACATACATTCACCATGTATATGCATATAGCTGCACCGATTATATGGTCATTGTCCCACCGACCAAACTATACACGAAACGACCACTTTTTTTTGCATAACGATGCATGATGATGATTGCTCTGTCCTCATTATCATCGCAACTCGCGAGAAGGTGCGAATTATACGTGAAAAACGTTGTGATTTTTTGGGAATTATTCCCTGAAAATCATATCTGCCCAACATAAAGTTTGCAAAAAAAGAAGTTGTTCATCAGGTCCGGTCCGGATCGTGAATAAAAGGAGTGTAAAAACAATGAGCAATCTACTTTTCTGAGTCAATCGTGAACTAGTGTCGGCACAGATCAGACGCAGATCTCAGAGCACATCTCTCGTGAGAATTTCAAGAGCGTTGTGTCGCACAACTTCGCAGTGGTCTTGTCGGAAATGCAGAGAGAAGCCTTTTGTCAAAATTGATTGCGGATTGCACATATTTTGTTAAAAGTTGATTGGCGTGTTTGATTCTGGAAATCACACGGTTTCGCTGTCAAAATTACACGTGAACAGTGTGACTATATATAATCTGTTAGCAAAACGTCAGTTTTGGAATAATAAAAGACTAAAGTTGTCTGGACTCGACAGAGAATCTCTCTGATTAATGTAATTGTGTTATCTCGGCTTTTGTCTTTCATCCATTATCTCTTTTGTTCATTACATGTTAATTATTAAAACAAAACTCTGCTCCATTTGATGAGTCGATTAAAATTATTAAAATTATTTTGATACTCGACAACGTTTCATCTTTTTTTGATATACAATTCATCCTGCTCTGATAAGCTTTTGCATTCAAATTATTATACAAGCTGCTCAAAAGCAGCACTCTCACGAGTGCTTTCGCAGTGTGTAGTGCAGACCGTGAGAACATAAAGTCATCACAGTTTCTCCTCACAAAGTATCTACAAAAGAAAAACTGAAGAAAAATCAGAAAGGAACATGTCTTCTCCAGATCCAATGGAGACGCAAAGATTGACGGCTCCTGAGGAGAGCGTGTTCGCCTTGCCCCAGAACACGGGCTTCTACGTGAGCAAGTCCCCTCCACCTTCTCCTCCATCAAATTCACATTCCGCATCAAAATGCAAGCGTATTGTGATCAACATGGGCAGCTGCAGAACGAAACAAGGTCACCGTTGCACAGTCGAGTGTCTCAACCGCTATCCGATCCACCATGCGGCAAGAATGGGGCGATTTAAGGATCTTAAAATCCTTCTCGATCAATATCAGCAGTCCACTTCAGGACCAGACGACGAAGACAACTCCTCAGGAGAACAGAAGGTACCCGTGGAGCTGCCAGCCCATCTGCAAAATCTGCCCTCAAAAGTGTGCTGTCCTCTGGAACAAGACGAATGTCTTGGGAAAACGCCACTACACTACGCAGCGGCAACAGGGAACGTGGAGAAGGGGCTGAGATGCGTTAAGCTTCTCCTGGAATCGAGTGCGGTGAACACGAGCAAACATGGTGCTGAGAAACTGAGGAAATTTGTAAATGCCACAGATTACAATCATGAGACCGCCCTTCACCTCGCGGCGAAGAATGAGGCGACACAGATCGTCAAGGAGTTGCTCCTGAACCAGGCGGATTTGGATGTTAAGTCGTACGACGGGAAATGTGGCCTCATGGAAATCTACAAGAGGACGCCGACGGCGATGGACGACGCGATGAATCAGAGCATTTGCTATGTCGAGTTGTGTCGGAGGGAAATGGAGGATGATGAGGATGATGATGAGAAAAGCGGGGACAATTCATCCAGCAAGTCTGCGAATAGTGACGAGATCGACTTCACGAACAGCTACGTCAACGTTTGCCTCAACTTCTAGTAAGTTCTCCAGAGGAAAATGTACAAATCATTCAGTTTGAGTTGTGATTCTAATTTAATTAATAAAACTTTTCATTCCAGCCCACTACTTGGCTCTGACGTTAAAACAGGAAGAGGCAAGAATGGAATTCCAGTCCCTGAAACCACATTCCTCTACAAAATCAACAGGAAGAGAATGGCGTCTGAAGTGCGGCGTCAGATCCTCAACAACGTTCTCGTCCAAGCATTCCTCCACTTCAAATGGAACAAAGTGAAGCTGTTCTGCTTCTTTGCAATATTTATGCATGTAAGTTAACAAACTGTTTTTTTACGATTCAATACAACTGAAATTTAATTAAAAGTAATTTATGTTCGCATTTTTTGAAGGTTGTGTGGCTCGCGTTATATATTGGGATTGTGATTGACGTCTTCGTCATAACTTGTCCGTACGTGGTCACGAGTGCGAGGGGCAAGAAGGAGAGCTCGGCTGAGAACGACGTGGAAGCTACAACAAATCATCATTCCACTCCGGACCTGGAGGAGTCCTTGTTGACTGGCAGATGTGAAGTGAATGGAGTGGTCCACGTAGCCGCAGCGCTACTCCTCTTCTTCTCCGTTGGGATTGGGATTAAGGAGCTATTCCAACTCGTGCGTCTTCGGACGCTGTACATTCGCTTTGAGAACATTGGCCAGTGCATGCTGCTCGGATTCATCTTCGTGACGATGCCAGACTTGTACCTCTACAAATTTACTGACATTTCTCCAGTTCACTACCAGTTGTCCGCTGTAAGACTTATCCTTTCAAACTTTTTTTTAAAAAGAAAATTATCTTTAAAGTTTAAACGAGATTGTAATTTCGTTTTCAGTTTGGGATATTCCTCGCGTGGACACTCTTCCTTTGTCAATTGTCCAAGTTGCCCCGGTTTTGTGTACGTTTCCGTTTCTTCCACATTCGGGGCCATGTGATGTTCCCCGACCACGGGATTTATGTCGAGATCCTCACCAGAGTCTTCAAGAACTTCCTCGTTTTCATCACCATCTTCTCCTCCCTTCTAATCTCCTTTGTCTTCTCGTTCAACATCCTTCTTCCAAACGTGAGTGAATTTAAAGTCAAGGTCAAATTTCAGGTTTCTTTCAAAATGAAAAGATTTCTAATTTTTGATTCCATTAATTTACAGTCAACGGGATTCATCAACTTGTCCAACTCGGTGCTCAAAGTCTTGACGATGATGACAGGGGAGCTGAACTACGACGACATATTCCACAGCGAGGACGAGGCGGAGCAGCTCGTCTACCCGATATCCTCGCACGTCATGTACGCCATTTTCATCATGGTCGCCACGATCATCCTCTTCAACCTCCTCATCGGTTTCACCGTCAGCGACATTCAGGGGCTCCAGAAGGACGCGGAGGTGAATCAGATCAGTAACAAGCTCGAGCAAATCTTCCTCATGGAGTGTTTCCTCCTCTCGAAGCCGATGCAGCTTCTCCTCGGCGTGTTTGGGAAGCTCTTCCTCGGCTACAACAGAAACGAGATCTTGAGAAATATTATGGTGACGAGGATCACGGCGAAACATACGTGGCTCTGCTTTCACACGAAAATCAAGGCGTTGCCCGCGAAGCACAGAGTCGCCATTCGGGACTGGGCTTCCAAGAATTGCTTCTCCATTTCGGATGTTTCGGGCGAGAAGAGATCCAACCTTTTCCAGAGCTCCTTTACGAGACATGTCTAAAAATCAAAGCAATTCCACATATAATTTTTTGTTCAGTATTACTATTTTTGTAAATGTTATAAAGATTCATATTATTAATTAATTTATGCAAATGTAAATATTTGAGTAGTTATTGTTATTAATATTCCTTTTTAATATTGATACTTTGAATGATAATTAAAACATGGCTGAGCTCCACAAAAGAATGCCTAAAAACAATCCAAATGAGATTATGAATTTCTAACCCATTTTATTTTTTTTAGATTTTATAAATCTGTTTGCTCATTTCAAACGACATAATTACGATACGATTACATAAATGCGATCAAGTATTAAAGAGTAAAATTGTGTGGTGGCTTTGTCGATTACTTCAATTCTACCTCAGCGTCCAGTCCTGTCCACGTCCACCAAGATAAAAGAAAAAAAAGAAACTCGTCCACGTCTTAATCTAATTGTATATTTTAACTTTTAACTACAATGTTCTTTGCGTAATAAACCTTGTATTTTTTGCGAGGATACGTTACGAAATTCTAAAAACGGCGACATTTTTTTTATAGGAATGAATTATATTGATTGATCAGATGAAGTCTCTCTCCTCTAGTCAGTCAGTCCTTTGAAGAAATCTGACGAATTCTGATGACTTGACGAGGGCAAGTTATTCCTGCTCAGATCTTGCTGCGTGGCATTCCCACCCTTGGGCTTGTTCCCACCTGCTGCCTTCTTCGCTTCCTTGACTGCGCTCGCTGCAGCCGGCACGGCCATGCTCTCGAAATACGACACATTCCAGAACTTGACCGTCTCATCGGCTCCGATGGAGGCGATCAGATGTCCATCGTTGCAAACATCCATTTTCTCAACGGGATGACCCACCTTCCCCACAACGCCCAAGTACTTTTGGGGGAAGAAGTTGAAAGCTCGTATGAAGCCATCGTCACCTCCGCAAAGGATGATCCGCTCTGTGATGGGAATCATGGCGTTGACAGCCTCGCCCCTGCCGATCCCTGTGCAAATGTCGGAATGCTTCCCGAACTCGTCCCAGTTGAAGATGTAGACGTCCCCCTTGCCATCCCCAACGGCAAGCTTCGACTCCTGCTTGAAGACGCACGAGCAGTTGAACTCGTAGTCGTAGACCTCAGATTCCACCTGGACTTTGCCACCGCGGATTTTCACGGCGTAGATGGCCCCCTCCTCTGAGGTGCAAACGAGGATTCGCTTATCAGTGTTGGTCACCATTGACGTTATGGCGTCCTCGCCCAATCGAAGTGATGTAGTGGCGGAGGTTTTGCTCCGATTGTCCCAAAGTATCACGTTCCCGTCGTCGTCACCCGCTGCCAGTAAATGCTCGTCAATTACGTAAACTGAGCTAACCGGTGCTCTGCAATTAAAATCAAAAGAGTATTATCATCTCCACCTTATAATTGCAATTTAAATATTCAAATGGGTGTTTACTTACGGAGTTGCAGTCTTGATGGTTCTCTGCAGCTTGAGTCCTTCGGCCACGTCATAGAATTTGATGGTCTGGTCACTGTATGCGGAAATGAGTGTGTCTCCGTCCTGCTTGAAAGTGATCGCTCTCACCGACGAATCTTTATGGAGACACTCGACGATGTTCACGTTATCATCCAACGAGTAGCCAAACCTAACAAAAAATACAAGCCAACAAAAATAAAATTAGAACAATCTTCAAAAAATTAAAATACAGAAATTGAAAAGTTAAACTGATTCCACTCTCACAATTGTATCTGCCCCTCATAGTTTCCAAAGGCGATTTGATCCAGAACGGGATGAAATGAGAATGTGGAGGGGATCGTGTCCAGCAGCAAGTCTGGAGGATGAGTTGATACCTTCTTCTCTTTCGCTTTGACAATTGCTTTAATCACAGGATCCTCCTCATCCACCTCGTCCTCTTCCTTGTTGCTCGTCCCTGACTTGGCCGCTCCTTCCTTTTCGACACCTTCGTCATCCGAACTGGAGTCGGAGTCATCGCTATCAGAAGACATGTCCGAGTCCGACATTGAGCTGTCTCCATTCCCATTGTTGGTGTCCACCACTTCCTCACCGTCTTCACCCCCACCACCACCACCATCGCCAATGGTGGGACTGTCCCCTTGATCACCGGAATCGTGATTGGTGCCCATCTCCTTTCCTCCCAAAACTATCCGAGCTTAAACTGTTATATGTTGTCAGCAATTAAAATACACGTAAAAATAGAAGTATTAAAGTTTTATGATTTGTGAGAGTGTTGTGGTATTGTGGACTACTGGAATGCGGTGTGCATGTCAACATTTCATTCCCCTTTCTCGTCGATCTGGTATCTCGCGGCTGGACAAGCAAGGCCGGCCTTCTCTCAGTCCATGTGACTTGTTCTCTCCAAATCCTCGCCAAGAGCTCCACCTCCACTCTACTCCTTTGCTCATCCAGCGTTCTTCGTTTCATGAAAAAAAACTTCACAAAATTAGAACGGGCTACAAAAACCGTTGTTACATTATCGTCCAAGAAAGGTTAATGCAGGGTCAGCTTTAATTGAAACATATTTATATTTTATTCATTTATATTTTACACAATTTATTGGACAACTATTTAAAAAATACATCTATCGTGCTGCATTACGGAATTCTCATGTGAGCTTAACGACCTATTTGTGGATCAGGCTTGTCTTTGTTTGGATTGAAGCCTCCTTTCCTGGGAACATTTGCATCTTGACCTTTAGCCTAAAGATAGAAAAAACGTCTTTTATTATTCTCCAATCAATTTACAAAATAAATCTAAATTGTGCATAAGTACAAAACAATACTCACCTCCAACTGGATTATAATGTATGAAAGTATGAACGAACATGCTCCCACAACGTCTGCCATTGCCATCAACCCCAGCACCATCATGAGTAACGGCAGAAGAAGCTTGATTTCCATCCACTTCATTTCCTTGCAGACAAATCTTTAAACGTTCTGGACAACCGGATAATGTACAATATACTTATCTAAATATCTTGATATATATATATATATATATTTAATATTTGGATAATATAATTTACTAACTAATAAGTTATTGAGAAACAACATACAATTATGTTGGATAATGATATGGAAATAAAGTATGTGCATGCGACCTCGTATTCCGTTCCTGTGTTTAATTTAAATGATTGTAACGGCAGCCTGTGTAGCTAGCTCAAAATCAAGACCCATTAAATTAATCTCATCTCTCAAAATTTACAATGGCATACATAAATGAATCCGTAGTTATACATAATGTCAATGCAAAAATCAAACACTATTCACTAGTAAAAGGTATATCGGTATATGACATGTGACACGCACATTGGACGGATGTACACATCCGTCATGTCATCGGTAAGAATAAAGTATCACGTGAGACATGACAAACGCCTTACATATAAACATAATGAGGAAATATTGCAATTTTATTGACAAAATATACGTAACAATTTTCTCGCAAATTTTCAATGGAATTCTGAAATTGGAGAGTGTGTAATTCCCAAAAACATTTACTGCAAAGGGTAGGCGAATATGTGCCCATTTTTTTGTATTGAGTAATTAAGTAATTAATAAAATTGAAAGTAAAAACATATGTAGGAAATAATTCTATTTATTTCATTAAATCAATATAAATTAATAACACAAAAAATTATCCAGTGTTGCTACTAAAAATTCAAGTACGCTAAGACTTTTATAGAGCTAAATCGTAATTAGCACCTTCAACATGGTTCATGAGTGGCCACTTTTGAAAATGATGAATTGGATGAGATTACCGAATTGTTCAAGACCACAATTGTGAGTACATTTTTATCGACTATTTGAATTCTTTAATCAGGCATTTACCTACTTGGGAAAGGGAGTGTCATGTATATTTAATATTTCGGGATGTTTAAATGAGAGAATTATTGTTGAAGCATAATAAAAATAAAGAAACTTCTACGATGTAACTCAACAACCAAATGCCAAAGATTCGATATTAAAAAATCCAAATGAAATATTGCGATTTTCTATAATTCCATGAGGCGGTACCAAGAAAAAACTTCGAAGCTCGTCAACCATTTTTTGCAAGGATCAAGTAATATATTCATTTCAATAGGTGAGGTTTAACTATCCATACACAATATAACGAGTTTTTATTTTTAAATATACATAACGGCTCATGTAATCAAAATCGTTGTTTAAATTTTACATTTTACACGTTAAAATTTAAAGAACTATACTACGATTTATTAAAAAAATATATCCAGCCATGTGTAATTCTCGTGTTAGTTTAGCCTTAGTGACCTATTTCCGAAAAGTCTTTCCCGCTGGGGTCGTAGTGAAGCCTCCTTTAGTGGGAGTATTTTTACTTTGACCCTAAAATAGTAAAACAACTAATTATCCGCTATCATTGTCCAATCGATTTACAAATTAAATCTATTAATGCGTAAGCACAAAAAAGAGTGTTCACCGCCAACGCATTTATTATATATTTGCCAACATACCTTCGACCCCCCAACAATGTCTGCCACCAACCCCAGCACCATCATAAGGAACGGCAGAAGGAGATTGATTTCCATCCACTTCATTTCGTTACTTTAAAATTAGGTTTAAATTGTTTAGTACAACAGGTAATATCTAATGTATCTTAATATCTTGATGTATACTTATCTTGGACTTACGTATGTATTGATTTACTAGTTATAAATAAGTACTTTGAATTTACGATATAATAGCAATACTTAGAATTTAGAAAGCAGGTCTGTGTAGGCGAACTCGTCTTCCGCTACTGTGTTTAATCTTCATGATTACAAGGACAGAGTGTGCAGCTAGCTCAGAATCAAGAGCCATTAAATTAATCTCTTCTCTTAAAATTTACAATGACATTGATAAATTAATCCGTAGTTCTATTAATATTAATGTCAAAATCAACCACCAGCGGAAAGTATGTGGGATGTTGTAGCCTCAGATTAAAAATACATAGATAGACTGTGCCCTTTCAAACCCCTCCAAAAAAGTGAAGCTTCGGTTGGTGTACCAAGTATCAATAGTGATCAAA
>JAQFZW010003004.1:0-14579 GCA_034687055.1 Heteromurus nitidus
ATCCCTTTCTTCAAGGAGTATTTTTTTCGCCTTCTCTTCTCTCTCTCTCTCTCTCTCTCTCTCTCTCTCTCTCTCTCTCGCTTTCATGTCACTTCAGGAGATAGGTTGGCAGTTGAGTCTCTACTTTGTCCTGTTGATATCTTTATGCTGGAACACTTCGACGATGAGATGATACCTATTGTGTTTGGAAATGGCGGAATTGGGATATATAATTCTTGGGGAAATATATAGTGTTTATATATATTTATATGTGTGGCATACATATGTATGTATGTACTAAAAGGGTTTAGACTTACGAATTTGAGAAAGAGGAATAATATCGCATCACCTCGCAAACCCCCATAATCAGCAATCGTCCGTAACATGATCCCAGAAGTAATGTGATACCTGAATTCTGATTGGTGCTTTATGTCAACGTAGTTAGATGATCTAACTAATCGTAAGTATGTACATAGCTTTACGTATCTACGTAGCTAAAATACGACT
This sequence comes from Heteromurus nitidus, assembly GCA_034687055.1. Classification (NCBI taxonomy): domain Eukaryota; kingdom Metazoa; phylum Arthropoda; class Collembola; order Entomobryomorpha; family Entomobryidae; genus Heteromurus; species Heteromurus nitidus. The sequence continues at coordinate 487 of JAQFZW010003004.1, forward strand.
CTTCCGGTTATTCACAAATCGTTGTCGAGATCGAAAATAAATTGTAAAAGTTCAGATTTGAATCACTTGCTTCAACAGCATTAAATACGATACGAACCTTTTCGAAGATTCATGCAGGTGAATGAAGGTGACAGTTTGCCTTGTAAATTGTCAATCTCCCGTCACTAAAATCTAAAGCAACTTCTTTTGATAGGTTTTTTTTGCATGACATGACATTTCATCTTTTTAGTTCTTCTTTTGCTTTTGCATCAAACAAAAAGCGAGCGATTTTACATGGGAAATACATCGACTTGCTCTCAAAAGATTTGTGCAATGGCAAAACCGAAAAAATGTCAAATGGATGTAATCAACATACTCGTACCTATGCAATTACGGATCAGCACATTGCCTCCAAATTGTCTACTACGAGTATTGAGTTGACTGTTGACTCCTCGAAGCATATCCTTTTGGTATTTGGAGAAACAGTCATGTAAAAGTGCAATCACCCACTGGAACAGAAAAACTGTGGGATAATGGCATAATGTCATTATGCAACCTGTTTCATGCTCGTCCAAACATAAAAACGTTTTTCTCCTCGGGCAGTGCTTCAAAGAAAATGGGTTTACAGCAAAGCTAAAGGTTCAATCGAAAAAAAAAGTGTAATGGGAATGGGAGCAAAGTCAACTCAACGTGACTCCTTCAAAATATTTTGCCTTCGTTGGCAACAGGATTTAACTCCAGTCCAGAGAATACGCTAAGAACTTTTTTGTTCTATTCCAGGCTTGAGTTCTTTGCTTTTTGGGACGATTTTTGTCCACAGTTTGAAAAAAGCTTCTCACAATGTGATAACTTTTTTTGCACATGGGTTCAACTTCGCTCCCCAGCAGCGGAACTACTTAGACGAAATTGACAACAAATGACTTTATTTCCTTCAAAGTTAAAAATGGCGAAAAGGCTTCAGCAAATGAGAAGAGGATGATTCAGCAAAAAATGTTTTGGTTTCGAAATTGTATACAATACAGCTCCCTCCAAATTGAAAGATTAGCTAAAAGCTAGGACTCAGAAGACAAGCACGTTTCTCTATTGTCACGTTGCTTGCTCGAGAAATATTTCAACGCAGTGGGAGCCACCAGTTAAATACGCAAAAAGTAAAATAGTGTCAACAGGAGGCTACGAAGACGATGCGCAAAATGTAGTTGAAACACTTGAAATATAGATTCAATGCGCTTACATTATTAAACTTTTCGTGATGTGACATACAATCTTGAGCTTTTGTTGTTTCTGTTCACGCATCCCAACCCAAAAGTTTAGTAGGGAAATGGGAGAGGAGGAGCAGAGCAGATGGATATCTTTGAGAAACTCGTGAAATATTTAAGTAGTTTGCCAAAAGGACATGATTTCCTTTGTAGCATGGTTAAATTAATACTAGTGTTAATGTGTTAAAAATTAACATTAACATGTTACATTTTTTTGATTCGGTTAAACGTCAATATCCAATGTTAAATGTGTATTATCAATTATAAATCATGTTAGGTTATTTATTAAAATTATTTACTTGACGTAGTTATAGTTGGTTATTGTTAAATCCGGTATGTTGTATGACCAATATTGTATAACATACTTTATAAAGAATCAAAGCTCGATCACATCCAAATTTCATGGAGCTTTATATTTTTCCGACTTCGTAAAAAGTCATAGACCTCTACAATTCAAGAAACATGTGAACAACATACCTACCTAATTCGCATATACGGACATATATGAATCTTATAGGGATACATCTTCGCATCTCAAAACGCACCTTTGCATTACCATTAACACGTTAAAGAATAATTTATTTGGACTCAGAAACCAGTTCTTTCTATATGTTCCCCTGCAAGATCCCAGTGAAAATGAGTAAAGTAAAAAAAATTGTAAGAAAGATGATGTGGAAAAGATGCACGTTTTTTTCGTACGCTGCATAAAAAAGTTAAAATCTCCACTGCAATCTTTTTACGTAATCATCCTCTTCACTACATCTACTCTAATATTTTTCATTGCAAGATTGCGACTATTGATTTGCGCCAACATACACGTTTCCCTAATCCCATTTTGGGTGTTGCGTTAAAAACTTTAACTTAAATAAGCACTCGTGTTAAATTGCGAGCTCAAGCTCGCAGCAGCTTGCAAGAAAAAAATAAATTCTAGAAATGAAACAAGCTTTTATTGCATCACACGATGAATGCAAAATAAGATATTGAGGGGAGATAGAAATCGAATCGAATCACACTTGCGGTGGTGGAGTGGAGGCTGTGATGATAATGGTCAGCTTCTTTCTCAGCTCACCGCAACTTGCTTACCCAAAAGTAACCACCTTTCAATCGCTTTTACGAACGAAAAAAAGTTTGATCATCTGCTGCACACATGTATCTTATTATCGGCAAAGTACATACGTATACACCAGCGATTTTCCCACTTTGCCTGCAACAATGTTTTAGCAAAAGAAACACGAACCAAAAAAAGAAGCATAAGAAACATTGCTCCCTAAATGTTATTTGCAAACATGAAATGAATATAGCGAATAGTTTGGGTTTTTTGGTGTTGGTGCTACAGGGTGCCATATGTTATTACTTTTCGGAGTCTTTTCCGAAGCTTAACTTGTGCTGTTTCTCGAATTTCTAATGAGCTCTGAACTCACGTTGTTGTTGTTCTGGAAAACATGGAGTTTTACAATAAAGAAGAGCTTCTTCTTTTTTCTTGGTCACTTTCGCGGTACTTCTTCTTCACTAATCAATTCCTTCTCCAGCATTGTTTCAGTTTTCTAAGCGAATTCTTCACTGAAGCGACAGCTGCGGAAAAAAAGTTGCATACACGCAGAAAAAACTCGCTGAGCAGAAAAAAAGTTAGAAAAAAAATCTTCAACAATGAATTGCTGTCCATGTTTTATATTTTGCTAATCCCTGTAACAATGCAAGCTTTTTAGAGATGTATTAAAGGCTTTGGTATTTTCTTCATTTGAGGACTTGTTTCACTTTTAAAAACCTTGATCTTGACTTTCTTGCTCTGACGATGACATCTGTGCTTGGCGCTCAACCATTCTATTCTATTGTGCAAGCGTTAGAGAGGAATCAGAACATGTGTGTAAAATGTTGTCTCGTTTGCAAGTTTTTATTTCTGAGAGGAGCAAGTACAAAAGACAATCTCGACTTGACTCATTCACCAGACCATGTCACAATCACAATACGCATTGTTTGTCTACTTAAACCTTTTGGATTTTTTCCAGAGTTTACTTTTTGTTTAGCAATACAAAGGAAAAAATGCACTCCGATACAAATTTCTTATGTGAGAAGAAAAAGTGCTCCAATCGGTTTCCCATACTACTTTGAAGGCACCTCACATCCACGTCTCACTAATGTCGTCTTTGTCATCATCATCATCATCATTTAAGTACGAAGATGACTGAGAGACAAGCAAATTGTGGGTTTAGCCGGTGACAGTAAAAGATTCCGTTAAAGTTATATTATCCCCCATCATTTTTATGGCAATCAAAAACGAGAAACTTTTATTTTCTATTCGTTCCACTCCCGCCATTCAGCCTAGAAAGATTTATGCATGGCATATCTTCGACTTTCGAAAAAAAATCTAAGTTGACGATGACTGCTGCCAGACTATAGCAGAGAGAGAGAGAGAGAGAGAGCGCTCCTGATTAGAACCGTATAACGATGGGATGCTTTTTGGATGACCACAATTTCCATTTCCATTATTAAACCAAGAAACCAAAAAATGAGGGTTGGGCGTATAACGCTATTCATAGAGGTATGCAGCTAGTATGAGTATACATATTATGAAAATGTTTATATACGAAGAATGCCAGTCAACCATCTGAGAAACTCGTATTAATCCCAATCTGAGATTCACCTGTAGCCAGGAGCCAGCCAGCAAGGTTACTGCCGTTTTTTGTGTGAAGCAAAAGCAAAACACGAAGATATGCAGTCGAGATAAAATAATGAAGCTTCTTCTTCTAGCTCCTCCGGTTCTATGACCGGTACATATACACAATGATGTACATATATATTTTTTATATTTTTGGAACCACACCAAAACTCTACGGATTTTAAGAGGAAGATGCTGTGAACAAACGTTTCATGCCTAAATAAGCACTTTACGCACTAACTGTGCTCCTATCTGCCTGCAAAACAATGTTTCAGGCTATATATATTCTTTTTTATATGCATATATTAACGAAGTGAGAGTCTAGTCTGAGAATCTTGTGTTTTTATGTTGAATCGAGTCTCGAGTCGTGAGTTGGTTCAAGAATAGAGATTTCAAATGGCATCTTCTTCTTCACCTTTTCTTATGAATTGCCTGAAGAAGAATAAGAGAGAGGGGCCCTCTTGTCTTGAAAATGCTTGCATGTTTTTTTGGTAGAAAAATGTTTAATTGTTACTCCCTGTCGAAGATGATATTCCAGTTTCTACGTAAAAACATGAGGGGATATTTTTTATTATCAGAATGTTTCGAGAAAGCGTGCTCAAGTTATATTCGAACAGTGATTACAACCCTGTGCCGTGTCCCATGCCAGAAAAAAATGTTCGTGTTTTATATCCTTGTCAAAATGTTGTAGATTAAAAAGTAAAAATGGTAATGAATCAAGATGTAAAATGGGTCGAAGAAATTTGTTTTTACTATTTTAATACTCTGTTATTACTTGTTCGTCTGTACGTTTATTAGACTAGAGCCAAAGAGACCGGAATATTCTAGAAAGAAGAATGTGAAGAAGCGTTTATTTACAAAATTTAGATGATTTTTCTTTTCGTTTAATTTTATAATATTCTTACGAAACATTTTCCCTCCAAATATTTTTCCAAAATATTGAGAATAATTTTTTGTGACAAGCCACCGTAAATATTTCTCATCTCAAAGTATCCTGAAAAATATGCAACTTTCCCCCCCCAACTTTTCGACGGAAGAACCCCCGACATACTTCCTTGACAGTTGCTGTCAAACTAACTAAAACCTGAGCGAGCAAGTTTTCAACTTGAGCTCTAAAATACTATGCATTATTATTGGATGCAGACAACAGCATTCACGTACATAAAAGATAATGATGTTGAAATCGATAGTCAATCCATTCGAGAGAAGAAGAAAATACTTCGACTTGCCTTATTCCCTTGAAGATAGGGAGTGCCGCGGTTCTCTTATTTTGGAGCCAAGTAAACGGAGAGTGGCAGTGGCAGTATTAAGCATAAGACTGTTTTTTCCTTCAGCGATCCGTCTTGATCGATAGAATCTTTTTTAATCTGTACTGCACCACTGTACGAATGTGTGGCTCCATTTGGCTACATGAATAGACATTCTCACCAGTCCAATCTAAGGAATGCCTCCCGCTGGCAGCCAAAGTCGGCAAACGAGGAGGAAAGACATTGGCGCAGCTTTTGATACTCTTCAAGCAACAGAGTGCTTTCTTCGATTTCTGTTAATGACAATTTGGTGTAATAAGAATACGACTGCTACTAAAGCATATTATCAAAGAGAATCTAAAGATTTTGAGCCAAAAAGATTCACCAAACCAAAAGAATCAAAATCCCTTTTATGTAGAAATCCACGCTAAATCCTCAGTTATTTAGCTAATAAAATAATTTGTTCGGTATTAAGAGGAGATCATGATCGTACATACCAGCTCTATTTTTTAGGTAAAAATTCTCTCATTTTTTAGGGAAACAAGATATACGCGGGCGTTTTTCCTATCTGAAACGATAGATCAAAGTCCGAAGGCGGTAGAAAAGGCTGCGTATACATCCAAAAATATATATAGATTCCCCCTCTCAATCCTTTCTCTTTTCTCCAAAGCATATCACGTCCAACAGATCGATCTTTGTCTACATCAATATTCTTTTTTTTCTCTTCCTCTCCGTAGGTACATATCGAACATTACGTAATTTATCACTTTCTAATGAATAAAATGACGTCAAGCAAACTTCCCTCCCAGTTCCCAGCATCAGGTCCCTGTAACAAAAAAAGAAGAAATGCTGTACCCAAAAAAAGAAAGAAAAAAATGGACGACTCGATCGACTTAAAACGTTGAATGCAGCTGCTAAATATATACTCGTGCTATAATATATCGATTGTGATCACTTCCGATTACTCCAAGTTTCAGCTGCAGCATACTGCCTCGCCATTGCCATTAGAGGTGCATCGCCTTATACTCAGCTGCCTCCTTCCATTATGTTTCATTAGAGTTGTCATTCTCATTTTCTTTCTCCGGCCAAAAATAAAAAAGAAGTTTCCCAATTTCTTCACTTTTATGATGATGGTGAGGACTTGGTGAGTGGGACACATGTGAACAAGTATTGCTCAGGAGAAAAAAAATATATTACTTGTGAGTTACATTACACACATTATCTTAAGTACTCATAAGCGTGCTACATTGTATCTAGTTAGCTTTATATCACGAAGAAAAGAAGCACAATAACGTTGATGGAGCTGTTGAGGACGAGGGACTGGGACTTGTATTGATGATGTCAAAAAGTAAATGACACTTTGTGTCTTCCCCTCGTCACCAGACCAGACCAGTGCATCCTTCACTTCCTCCTTTTGTCTTGCCTTTTCCACATGCTGTAACGTTGGTTTGGCGTGGGGTGCAACATGGTACAATGGACATGGTGAAATTGGTAGTAAAGCTCCTCTCTTGCAAAATGCAAGAGTGTCAGGGAGAATAAAGATGAGTACAACTTATCATCTGGCTACATGACACCAGACGAGGGAGACAGAAAGACGTGTGAGTCAGTCAATATGAAATGAAATAATCATCTTTCGTCATCTCAAACTTTTTTTTTGTTCTCGCGCGTACCACACGATCCCAGTGTTATCAATTATTGACGTGGGATTCATAAAAATACCGGTGGGATGTGTTCTGTGTAGCTGTGTGTACACTTTTATCTTCGTTCCGAGAGGGATTCTCTCCTCTTTTTTCCTTACTCGTTCCCTTTTCAGCTGAAAATGAGTTGATGTAGATAACGCTAACTAATTCCAGACATTTCGACGGTATGTATGTGTAGCAGTGTTGGTGCAGAGCTACCGAACACACGGCAACTTTTTCTACAACTTATTTCTCTTCGAATTTAGTTGATGTTTTCACTCTTCATCTCGCTCTCTGGCTAAGGTATGGACAGACATATCCGTCAACTACACTTATTTGTAGATTGTGTTGTTCTGTTTCCGCTCTCTCCAGTACACGAGGAGATCAAATGAACAGCAACTTTTTCTTATGACATTTGCCCTTGTCCTTCTCCTTCCAGTAATATGCCAATTTTTCTCCGTTGTTGTTGTTGTTTCCCCTTTTTCCCAAAGATTTCTTTTCCAGAGGGTGTTATTTACAACAACAACTTCATCCGTGGAAAGTTATTTTCCACAGAAAAAACAACATAAACATACATTTCGTGATTGCGATAGATTTCCTTTACTGTTATTACTCTTACTTTTTTGGATGGAAAATTTTCACCCTGAGGTTTGCTATATACGAGTTCTGAACACTCTCAACACATATACACTCTTTCATGACACGGGAAAGTTTATCAATTCAATGGGAACTGCGAACAGCAGCAAACATCCAACATCAGAGAAGAAGAGTGAATTGTTTTGTTTTTTCTCTCGGAAAAGTCTTTTCCAGTTCCCCAACTTTTTTTGGGGGTGTACTTATTCATTTGCTCTTTGAGCATGTATACACGCTTGCAGACACTAGAGAACTTCATTAGATTAAACTAAATATGATGCTGTTTCTCACTTGGCTAAATTGCACTGTTTTCTGATATTTGTGTTTATTTCTATTGTCGAGGGAGTTGGGAGTTGTGTCATCCTCCTCTCACTTGTCACATTTCAGTTTTTCCCAGAGATCCATTTGATTAAATTCCAAATTCCGCATCCTGGTTCATAAAGTTATATATACTCATGTTGCGTATTCGTGATTGTGCAAACATGACAAAATGTGTACCGCACGGATTATCATATTTAGTTGGGAAGCAAAGCAAGTTGTGCGAATAATTGACGTTTTTGGTCTTCTATTTATTTTCATGACTCTGAGCACCAAATTTTGAATGACAAAATTTTTTCCGCCGTATATATGCACATATTTATATATCCCTTAATTATCTGAAAGCATTGAAAAGCTTATTGAATTGACGAGAGCCTATATCATCAACTCTATCATTGTAGCGAGCTTTTCATTAATGCAGTCAACAAAAGTCAGTTCATATGTCATACATTTCATACATGTCAGCATAATCATTGAAGCCTGAGTTTCGACTTCGACCTTTTCGCATATAGCCTCTTGCAACTAATGAATTTGTGGAATGCGAATATAAATATTTTTTGCTCGGAAATTTTCTCCCTTTCGTATACCCGTAATTGAAAAGATGCGTGCTCGAACCCGTACAATTTTCCGTTATTACGATGAAGTAATCATTTTCATACACAATATTTTGCCCTCGAGTCGAGCGGTATACATGTCACGTTTGTTTCGAATGGAAATACAAAACTAACCCAGAAATATACTTTTTCTCTCTCTCTTTTGCTCACAAAAAATATTGTACGCTCGAAACAAGAATCATGTCAGAGCATTTTGAATTAATGTTTGTCATAATCATTTGTCCTTATCATTAGCCGTATTTCCTAAAGGAATTTTGTTGTATTTCCCATTTCCTCGCTAACATGTTTACCTAAAATGGATATAATTAATGTACATACATATTTTTCCCTTCAAGCTTTGAGCTCAATATCACCACACTCCGCTCATAAGTCAGTGTCACTCACTCCATTATCTTAACAACTCTCGAGGAACAGCAGAGCACAGCGTGCCAGTGGGAAATAACCCAGTAATTTTTTTCTGTAACGAACGAGAAAAATATTCGCATTTTTAGAGTAAAAAATATAACTACGAAGAAAATAATACAAACTATAAACCCAGATTTTCCTTTGTTTTCACAGTTTCAAAGTTTTTCATTTTTAAACAAGAAAGGTCTCGAGTAAACTAAAAATGAACTCACTTATTTTTTTCTGCTTCAGCAAAGTGTATCAACTAACTCTTTTGTAGTATTGAAAGACGCAATTTATTCGATGAAGTGATAAAGCGAACTCACATTTTTCCACTTCCACCTGAGGACGATAGGGACGCCGTTTTGGCGGTGATGCAACATGGAAAAAAAGGAATACAAATTGATGGTCATAACCTCGTAAGATTGCTCTGATTGGGGACACAATCCTCCAAATCTTAAAATCAGAAGGTATAAAAACACTCGTTTCGTTTCCTTCACTAAACTTTTTTTTGTTACGTTACCTCTCTCTCTCTCCGATTCCATTACCTGCACGCATGCTATCGCTCTAGATGTACTTGTTTCAATTGTTGAGAAAAAGCCGAAGTGCACTATAACTAATGCGGATACAATTTGCTCCACTCAGCTGGAAAAAAATACTGCATCTCCTATCCCCTATCTCTAACATGCTTTTTTCCTTTCCTTCAACCCTTTCGCTTATGGACATTTTTTCTCGTAAAAAGTCGTGAAAAAAACAAGGGACAACGAGAGAGATATTTGGAATGAGAGGAAATACACTACGAGTTTTTTTCTGTAAGTGAAGCATGAGACATGCTTGTGTATATAGAGTCATAAAATGCCAAATCAGGCGAGCAATTCTCTATCTTTATTGCAGAAAAAGAAAAAAAATGCTAGAAAGAGAGAGACAACAAATCCGAGAATTGAGAGCTAGCGACAACCACACACAGAGAACATTCATGAGCGCACATCGACAACGTGCATTATCATATCATCCACGCAAAAAAATTAGAGATCCGGACCAAGCTACATATACACACGTTCATTGAGTGTGTCTTTACGACAAAAGCTCCTCTCTCTCTCTCTCTCTCTCTCTCTCTCTTTGAGGCTATTTCGTACCTTTGGAATGGAAGTAGGGAACATATATATCTTTACAAAGAAAGGACACAGCGACATGCATACATCCTTTTTACTCATAAAAATCTTTATAGATGAGAAAAGGTTCATCTCGTATGTGCGGCTTCAGGTTTTCTCTCTCTCTCATGTCTTCTATGCTAAACTAACTCTCTGCTCTCTTCTGGAGTGAGGAGATATCTTCTCTCTCTCTCTCCTCTTTTTTGTCTTAAGAAACAAGACGTAAGAACGAATCGGTTTGTTTTATCTTTTTGCCTCGGAAAGAAAAAAAATTGCTCAGCTTGCATCCAAAAGGCTTCTCTCTCTCTTTCACATACTTCTTCTCCTTCTACCCTGGAAAATCGTTGCTCATAAAAAGTCTTTTAAGGGAATTGGGAATCCAAGGAAATGGAGATCAAGTGAGATAGGAGAGGACACACAATTTTCTTCCTTCATCTTCTCTCCACTCACAAAAAAGCCTACCTTTAAAAAAGTAAGCGAAAGGAGTGAGTCGTGAGTAGTAGTGTACGTGTGCACAGTAAAAAGAAGAATGTGAGTAATACCTTCGTACGATTTCTGGTCATGAAAAACAAGAGATCGGCGGAGAAGGAAAAAAGCATCCTGCTGAATATCATCATCATCATCAGTAACATCTCTTCCTTCTCTACTTACTTATACATTTATATCGTGAATATTTTTCACATGTTATCAAGACTTGCAGCGATTTGAACTCAATACTCTCAATCTACTTACTTTAAAAACTTATGTAAGATAAGGCGGAAGAACCATGTCAAATGCACATAAATAAATACGTCTCTCTTTGTACTTATGATTTGAGGGATAACATGCGTTCATTTACATACTTTTTTCGTATGAAAAATCGAATTTGATACAAATTCTTGAGTACAAAAGTACACATCCTTCCATTTTCATCGGCTTGAGTACATTTTCCTGGTTTTGGAGTTTGAGCACTGGAAAAAGAATAAGTTACTTTAACCAACATTTAAACCCACACACTATTTCATTTGTAGAAATTTTGTTATGCTGAATGGCAAATTTTTTTGAACCTATTTTGTCAATGACGGAGTAAACTGTGACTGTGGCAGAGTAAACTGCACTGATGGCAAGATTTTTTTTGTCCTTTCCTCGCCATCGGAAATGACAGACGAGACAGAACGAGAGCCAGCGCACCACCACCACACCAAACAAAATTACCGTTACAGTTGAAGAATACGAGCACAGCAGGCGATATATATGAGAGAAATGCTCACTAAAGAGAGGACAACGTAGAATTACAAAGATATGTTGTTTTTTCTTGATGGTGAAAGTCACTTTTCCTGTGCTTGTCTTTGCCATTTCCCGATTGCTTCCTTTCCTCACTTTAGCATACACACATACACGAGAGAAAGAGACACTCAAACCTCCGCCTTCTCAAACAAATAACGTACCATATGTTTCTCTGGAGGACGACAAGGAGAAAAAAATTGGAGAAAAAGTAGCACTATACTTACACAGAGAGAGAGATACTATCACGAAGCAAATGTACTCTAATGTACATAAAAAGAACACATACCCACACGAACAATGCTTTCTCTCCTCTCCTCAAAGAACTTTTTCCCCTTTGCTTTAGCGTTAGCTCATGCACATAATCAGTACACATTTTTTCTCTTTCTCGAAGAGAAGGAGTTTGCAGGAATCTGGAGTAAAGAGAGGAAAAACTAGGGAAAACATTAAGGCTTTACTTTTACTTACTTGCCTTTCCCTGTCATTTTCTCTCTCTCTGCTTTTTCCCCGTCGCATGTTGGAATGTGCTCCAACTCAACTTATGAATATTCGGTGTCCTTTTAAAAAGCTTTGTGTTTATGTGTGCTCTGCTCTCCTCTTCTTCCTTACTCCCGAGTTCTCCATCAAGATTCAAGATTATAAAAGATAGACTAGAGCAAAAGAGAGAGAGAGAGGAAAAACGATGTCTGTATATAGCTACTAGCTACAAAGTCCCTATTTTCCATATGTGTGCTATTTTCAAATGCTAAACTGATTATCTTACCAGCAAACAGCGTTTCTTCATTCCATGAAAGAGTCTCGAAAAAAACTCTCCATCCTCCTCTCTCGTACACTCTTTTTAGTTAATGCTTATTGGTTTCTTTTTGCTTTCAGCTATTTCCCATTTTCTCTCTATCTCCCTTTTTTTTGCAAAAGGCATGTTTGCTACTTTCCCTTCACTGAACTCGTTTTCTCTTCTTCTCCTTTTTTCTCTGTGACTAACAGCGAAATAGTTATAACTGCAATAATGATACATAAAGTATGTCTCCCGCTGTTTCTACACGAAAACAAGGAAAGGAAATTCGAGGAAAAAGAGAAAGAGAGAGAGGTTCGTTTAGTACATAAAAGGGAAAAGGCATGTCGCATGCCTCCACGCTTTCCCCCTCAAGTCAACTTCCCAATTTTCCAATCCAACCTTTAGTCACTCGGAGAAGGAGTACGTACATACGTGGAATGGAAGAGAAAGTGAAAGGAGGATGATGTTGATGATTATACGGGAAGAAAGTTGTAAGGATTGTTGTCGTAATGATATTCTGTTGAATTGTATTGTAATGCGGAATGACTGGTTGGAGGAAGAAGTGAGTGTGTGTACTGTACTCTAAACTCTACCCCGAAAACTACATATAGTAAACCTAAAACACGCAAAGACCATATTATGTTGTATAGGCACACACACATGCCTCTCTTTTTTTAGTTACAAAGCGACTTGACGACTTTATATATGCATCGCAGTTTGCTTCGAACGAACGCGACTTTCCTATTGTCGTATTGAAATCCCAACATCCAATTTGCCAAACCAATTTAAGGTCCCCTTTTCTCTATTTTTTTTCTTCTCTTCGTCGTCCTCTCGTTTCCTCATGTAAAAGGGGTAAAAGAGAATGTGATTTTGCAGTGCTTTTGTGTTTGCACATTTACTCCTACTGCCACTTGGGCTAGATCTTATTACCCATTTCCCGACGTCACTATATTTTACTTATAAGTATCGTGTGTGCCAGACTCTCTATATATGTTGGAGACACACTATGTCAACTCCACAAACAAGGAGAGGGAACAGGAAGGAAAACGGCATCAAAGTAGAAAATTGTTATGGCTCTAAACGAAACGGAAAAGCATAATAAAAAAATGTACGTTAGAGTACAGCACAGCACACACGTCCACACATATATAAATACACTCCTTCTCTCTCTCTCCTCTCAAGTTAAAGTGAAGGCGTTTTTTCTTCCTTCTTCTCGTCTCTTCTACTTCTTCTTCTTCTCTTCCAGTGCAGTAATAAGTAATAGACTACTCCCGTCTTTTTTCCCTTGGAGAAGCTTGGAGCATTCTCTCTCTCCATATCCAATCCACTCCTCACTCAACTCTCTCCTTACTAACCTCATTTGCTTCCTTTTTCATTTCGCTGACTCCTTTCTGTGTCACAAGAAGGTACATTACGAGAGAGAGAGAGGAGAGACATGCCGCTCTCTTCTCTCTCTTTCTCCAGAACCACTTTCTTTTTCCTCCTTTCCACCTGTCTGTAACAGGGCAGAGAATATACATATGCATTTTTCCCGGAGAGAAAGTGAGTGTACATGTAAAGCGAGAGAACATCAAAAGAACTTTATTGCAGAGAAAAGGCGCAATGCTGTAAGTAATATTTTAAACGTTACTGTCATCAGCATCGCATGTGCATAAAAATATTATAGTTGTGTGCACCAAGCCGGAACAACGTTATACAGCATAAAAAAGAAAGCTATATGATGATGATGATGATGATGATGACGACGACGATGATATGTAGAGTATTTTTGTATTTTTTTGTTCAAGAAACATGTTATCATATCATATCACATGAATTCAAATTGTAATGTGTAATACAAGAAGGATAATATATTACTTGAATGACACACGTAGAATCTTTATTATATCCTCTCGGGTTTCACCTACTCACATCATGCACGCTACTATATACTACTCTCCTATCAAATATGTGACAGGATCAACAAACAAACGAAATATCTCGAGTTGCGTAATGTCATTCGTCCTTGTTTCTCTCTCTCTCTTGCTCTCATTCCCTTTGTTTTTCTACCTGTCATATTACAAACTAGTTACCCCGTTGCACGCAAATGCGTGCAATCTAGCGGCTACTTAAAAATTTGAAGCACCCTTTTTTAAAAT
>JAQFZW010003005.1:0-14574 GCA_034687055.1 Heteromurus nitidus
CTTTGAAATGACATTACGTATGTACATATTTATGTATATAGTAATTGTAAATATACATATGATAAGAAAGCCCCATAGTCCAATTATTGCACTTTTTCGGTGGAAGCTTGTAAATAGTACAAATTCCATCCAAATTGTTTCCCGACCAGAAAAGTTGTTTTCTATGTTCTTCTCTCCCTTATCTGAGAAGAGCAGCGAGGAAGTAAAGAGGGTTGGATACAGCAACTTGGCTTAGCGGCTCATTTACCACCTTGTGTCCGTTCTCGGAAACTAGGGAAGCGCAAAACGGTGTTCGATATAAGGATAATGATGAAGTTGGGAAAAGCAATGCACCTCGAATGGAATGTGAATGTGAACAATTTTGTATCTCTAAATTCACTGAGCGTAGTGCTATAAGTGCATTGAATGTTCAGGATCATGATTGGTCATTACCTTCTGTAGACAATGACGTTCAAAAATGGAACATTTTGTTTTTACGAATCAGTTGGCGTTCTTTCTCCGCAGCATCGTTCAATATTTTAATTCACGTTGTTATTTTTTCCTTGTTGGGTGCTAAATAAACCTGGAAAAACACAAACACAGAAAGCATAAAAGTATGTCCACAACATTTGTAGGTTTTTTGAGATTAGTGCAAATGTTTCTTCCAACCAAAAAGGGGAAGGGAAATGTGATGTATTTTTCGTGTGTAAATTTTTTACATATATGGATTGAAGTTTTTAGAACAACTACAAGCTAATATGAGCGTTTGTAAACAAAGTGGCATTAACGAGAAACATGACATCAAACGTGATAAGGTCATGAGGCCGATGCCAAGCACGCTACTCTTATGTATATACAAGTTCTTTGCGTTCTCGCGGTGCCTTTTCCACTTCACCATGTTTTGCACTCACTACGATTCCTGAAGCACTAAATAGTAAATAAATGCTAAAGCTATTTTGGGAAACGGTTAAAAATTATGCTTTTACGTACTAAATATCAAGTAGGTACATGCATATACATATATACATACGTATGTGGTACCGTGTAAAGTAACGTGTCACAAAACAACACAACACTTCACAATACTCCTGACCAATCCCGAAAAATCGGGAGAGAATTCCGCTGGGAGATGGATTTGTTGTGAAATATCTGTAGGACAAGTAGATTACAGAAATAATTGACATACTACAATTGATCACGATCCCACCCAACAAGAAGACTACCTATTTAGGTGCGCAGTGTATTTGCTCTCAAGTTATTGGGCTTCATGGCAAGGAAATGAAATAATGGTAACTAAATGCGCACTTAAGGCCACTTTAGGCCACATACCTTCAAACAAGCTTATTTTTGCTTATGCCTTTAGCTCTATACAAGGTCTCCAACTGTGACCAACATTTTTTTTAGCGAACGTTGTTTCTGGCGGAGAGAAATCGGTAACTATTAGCTTGATACTATTTTTTCGCTACCCTCATTTGTCAATCGGTGTGCCTTGTTAGCAGAAACTTTTCTTGTATAGGGAACACTCAATCATAAAAAATACCAATCTGGGAGCGATAAATCAAACGCAAAGATTTTTGTGTTATTTTCGCTTGCAACACGCTGCAAACCTCGTAATGTAGGTATCCCAATTCTTGAAGGATATTTGTAGTAAATCCAAATCATATTATACAATCGATTCTCTTTAAAAAGAAAGATTTTATTGGTGGGTGTGCCCTCCACATTATGACAGAGTATTATGACTGACTGAAAAGGTTAACCCTTTTTTGTCTGCATGTTTTAGAAGTTGAATGAGTGCACGAACGTCCGGTCGGTGCGGAGAAGAACGTGCTGTACGTACCGTACACCTAAAAGGCTCTCACTTTAACCAGGGAACATGTACGTAATTTCTGTTCCATTTCCCTGTGAATAAATAAAATGAAAATAAACCCTTTCACATTATCGGAGAGTTTTTGTGGAAAGAACATGAAAAAAGTACATACTCACGTAGTGGCACTGTTTCAGTGAGTGAGGTGAGCTCGTACTACTTTGTATTCTGCGTAGCGTGTGTGTTTGTGTATATTTTTATCATGAAAGCCGACTACCTCAGTCAAGTCAAAAGTGCACGGAGCAAGTACCATTTATTTTCGAATCGTGCGCGAGTTGTGTGAACAACAAATATGAAAAGATCTATCAAAAAAATTTCATTAATATCTTTCGCCCATTTTATTTCTCCTTGAAAAAACCAACATAAAATGTTTCGTGCGATTGGATACGTTCACGGAAAAAGAGAGCGTTGAGTGAGAAGTTAGTACATTTACGGAATGGGCTAGGATGCTTTTCATTTTTTTCTCCGATCGCGAGCACAAACAAACAGAAAACGAACATTCATTCATGGCTACACAAAGTATAGTATTTCTGAAACAATATTTTCTCCCTCGTCTTGTGAAAGCTTTATCCCCCTCCCCAAGCTGTGGTTGCGTTTACGGAATATATATTTGTACAGTGGTTGTGAAAACACGTCAATTTTTTGGATAGCCACCAACCATGCTCGGATTTGGAAAAGGGGAAAGGAGGCCAAGCGGCGAGTGTATGGAAAGAGAAGAAATTTGTCAAAAGTCAAAATGTGAGCGGAACCAGTGTCAAATATATGGGAAATGAAAGGGCAGTGAAAGAGAGAGATAGAAAAGAGAAGGAAAGCACAGTCAATTTTCTAGTTAATACTACACCACCGCCACTGCCAACTTACATCATCGGTTTGAGATAATATTACTTACTTTCACTCTCCCTCTTTATGCACGTATAATACATTTTGTTTTTAGGCTTTTATCTGATTCATGTATGTCTGTGCGATTTAGTTAAAAACAGACCGAGTATAGTCAATTTACCAATGCACCACTCAGCCTCAGCTCTCCAGCAAAAGAGACCAAAAAATCAAACAAAGTATGGAGTGAGCGGCGAGAATGAATCAAGTGAATGTGAGCCTGCCATACCATAACCGTGCTACTTTTTATTGCATCAGAGGGAAAATGTCAGTAGCCATGAGTGTGTGCACGGGACGTGTGTATTTATTCAACTATTCAAGCAAAAAGCTTTTTCCTCTAGAAACCTAGCTTTCTCTAAAAAACAAGAAATCTTATGGGGAAATCCCTTATTATAGGCAAGTATAGAGTTACAGATTCTGCAAAAATCGGCTGTCAGTACAGTACAAGCATCCAAAGTTGGGAACGGTATCCTCCATAATGTGTATGAATGTGGGGGGAAGATACATACATGTCCGATTATTACGCGAGCAAAAACACATAATGACCGTGTATGCGAAAGGATAAGTGGACAAGGACAGAATTGTGTTTTTGCGAGAGAAAAAGTAACCTCTTCTATCAATGAACTAGTGTGTACCTCGCTTTCTGGTATCAGATGAAGGTGAAGCTGTACAATATTATCGTGCGTTTGCCTTGTTAATGGAAAAGATGACACAACTATTTTCCTCGCATCGAGCGAACGCTATCATCCTTGTGTATGAACTATATCCCCTCATAAGTTATGACTGACTTGTTAGCCTTGTGTGCCTGCTTCAACATTACTATTACGTTTTTTTGTATTAAGCCTTGTGTAAACATCAAGTTGTAGGAGCAGCAAAAAATGAAAGCTAACAAGTCACAATAAAGCCATCGTATATTTTTTGTGAAAGAAAATAAAAGGAAATGTAGTTCATGTATGTGTACGAGCATTTATACAATATAGTGCTGGACGAGTGCGTGCTTTCTGCTTTCACCACCAAATATTAGCTTTCTTCGTCCATTAAAACAACTTTCTCCACTACACAACACAATTTTGGACGGAGATATTGCACTTGTGAGTTCCCCGTAGTTCCAAGAAACTGGGCAATTTCCTAGAGGAAAACGAACTGGAGTCAAATGATTCTCGAAGTGGAAATTAACGAGAGGTAGAGGGGCACATAAGGGGGAGTAGTTTCAATATATCCTTTATCGCATTCGCAACACCATCTTTTTCAATTGACTTTGCAACCCTGTGTTTTCCGAAGGCAGTGCATGGTACTATTGTTCTAAAGACTGTAGATATTAAACTGTTCATAAAAAGTTCACTTCAAGTGGAATGTATTCATAAGCACGAATTGTTAGTGAGACGGATAAAGTCGTGGTCGTGATAGAATGTGCATTGTCTACAAGAATAATAACAAGATGCAATGCAAATGCATGTTTGTTTACAAGCATCCCTTCGCTCATGATGCCTACATGTTTACACACTCGAGACGAACGCGACGCGTAGTTGGTTATAGATTTTTCTCAAGAAGGATCTAGTCACTGTGTAACCTTGTAATTGAGTTGCTGTCGTCAAATGTACGGTTTTGTTTTGAAAGTGGTGTAAGCTCCCTACGCCTATGCTTCCAAGAAAAGCGACAGGCGCTCCGTTCGAAGTGGACGTGGTAATAAGTATGCTGAGGCATATGAGTCATTTCCAGAACTCGTGAACGTGGATTGTTTCATTATTCATTTCAAGTTTTTATTATGATAGGGAAAGCGAAGGCGAGTTGTCATTGCCAAACGTAAAAAATACCACAAATCGGTATTCACACGTCTGTAAAAATAGAAATTGCACGACTGTGTTGAATATCGCATGAATTGTTCAGATTATTATGGCGATGCCTATTCCATCACAATTTCTCGAATTGTGTGTGTGTGTGCTTTGTGATAACTGAGGACTGGGTCCACAGTCTGTATTCGGCTATTTTTTTCCTGCTGTTTATGATGTGGGCAGGTAGTAGGCAGTTGTCCGCATTCACGCACGGCGTCACTACACCTTTGAAAAGTAAGCCATAACACAAAGTGCATAGAATTGACTGTAGCATAGTTCTCACAAAAAAGTAATAAATATAAAGGAAGCATAGTCATAGGCGTTTCATTTTTTCATGCGTGTGTGTATAAGTACATACACAAGGAATTACAAGTGGTAGCTTTTTCCAGGAATTCAAAACATTCTGGAGGACGGGCGTAGAGTGAACGTTAATTTCTTTCTCTTTTGTAACTCTTTTTTCTTCCACCTACAGAGAGAAGCCTCCTACGTCTTCCAATTTTAGTCTAGACCTGTCTCATACTTTCCTCTCGTCTAATTGGAGAAAAGTCAAACAACACAGAAAAAGTATTAAAAACTGGTTGTATATGTATGCATATGTTCATATTACCGTTTGCAGTGGAAAGCATATACACACTGTTTACATGTGCGACACCATTAATGCCTCTCTTCACCTACCAAGTTTATACATACAAGAAGAGAAAGAGAGAGAAAAACACATATATATTCACTGAGTGAGTTGATTCCTCTCGCTTTCCCGTCGCTCGCATTTTCAAAAAAAGAAATTTGTTTGAAGAGTGTTATTTTTTCTCGTTTTATGTGTTAACTTGTGGATAGCATCCGTTATTATTACCGTTTCACAGTATTCTTGGCACGATTAGCTATGGTCGTTCATTTTGGCTTTGAGACCTTTTTTATTCCACTCGCTTCCATTGAATTCTTTATGCTTATAGTCTTCCTCTTATATGACAGCTGCCGTTGTAGACCCAAGGTTGCTGAAACTCCTGAAACCATGTATTGTCTGTGTGGGCAAAGGAAAATGGTGATATATGTGGGATTTTGTTGTTTTTAAGAGTTACTTCTCACAACATTATCACATACGACGATGATGACTAGTTACTGGTTTCAAAGCGTGGTTAGAGACGAGCACATATACTGAACTCCCGGTGTCTCGGAACGACAGTTTTTTTGTTATCATCATTTGTTTGTGCAGCCTTATTAACCATGTCTTGTACAAAGAAGAAAAAAGAGGGATTTGGGTAATGTTCCGGATTGAAATTGATACATGAAAATGTGGAGAAACACATGATGCTTTCTGCCGCTCCAGTTGTTTTACACTCATTTTTTCCTCGGAGTACAAGTGTACTACCACGCTACGCTACAATCTTTTCATCGTTGAATTTACGAAATGTTGCGAAACGGCTTTGTCTGATATGTTTTTATCTCTGTACACAACGTAGACGGCAACTCGCCTCGACCAAGCACAATGTAATTGTGGTGTTCGTTTTGAAGGGAACGTTGTACGGATGCGGCGGGTGAGGAGTATACACGGGATGTTCACGTTGAGAATCGGATGAGGATTTGGATGAAATTTCACTTTCACAAAGATTGTAGATTTATTGCTAGGTTGAAATGATGACTGGAAATTGATGGCATTTTAAGCCATAGGAAATAGCATCCTACCTAAAAGTGGTTTGAATAGAATAATATCTATTTTGCAGGTTTTAACAAAAAATTATCCGGTCCGACTTTCCCGAGAGTATAAATGCTCCTTGAAAATTGTATTTTGGAAGATTTTGTCTTGAGCGTCATGTTCATCATCATCGTCCAAAACAACATCCAATTCCCAATAATAGTGTCAGCGGACTTTATACTTTTTATCTGTACGCTCGGAATATCCGCTGCAATTTTCAACATAGGAACATTCGCTGGAGGCTCAAGATTTTTTTATTGAGACGATTATCATAATGGATTGCACGCGAAGAAAATTCGTTACCAAATCGAGGGAAATTTTCACTTTTTGTTTGGTTTAATCATTACCTATTGCGAAGAGAACTTCAGTCAGATACACCATCAGCGAGAAGCAAAATCGCTTGTTTTTCCTGACATTTAAAGTTTTTTCTTGGGATATTCTTTGTTTTGAAACTGATGTGCATAGTGGAAGTCTGTGTATTTTCCGCTCTTACGTCATTCATGACGCGTAATAGCGCAAATAGCAGCTTTGCATTGTACCCGCATCGACTCATTCTCCATTTGGATACGCTATTTCTCGGCTGAAAGTGTGAAGTACGAGTCCAATTCATGCCGCATGCACGGAACAGAGAACTTGGATGACTTCAACTTGCGTATATCATACCCAAAGGTGTCTTTATCCCAGTCATTCATACACTCCGAAGCACATGCCGTTCTCTATAACAAAAATAATGAAAGACTAGTAAGGGGAAAGTAGAATGGAAGAAAGTCGGCATGCATACGTAGTGGCTCTGAAGCAGTGAGAGAATTACTTCTAATGCGAGTGGTACTAATACTAATCGCAATAATCATCATCATAATAATAAAGGTACCGGAGGGAATTGTCTGCTTTTATGTGGCTCGATGGTTTCTTCTTTCTCTCTCTATTTTCTTTTCTTGTTGTTCGGTAGCCAAAAAAATTCGGAAAGGGCAAAGGTGTTGTTAGTCTTTTGGTTTTTTGCACGAGTAAAGATGTAGGGGGACTGCTTGAACAGCGAAAACTAATAGATCGAAGTGAAGAGAAAATGTGCTGGGAAGGGAAAACTTTCGTTGTGGGGCGGAGAATGCAGAGAGAACGTATGTGCAGAGTTCGATTAATCGGTTGTAAGTAATGCAGTTTGGTGAAGATGGTCAATACACCACATGCTGGGACGGTGTGCGATGAAGAGAAAAGCAGTGTGAGTTGGGCAATGGGCACATATATCGTATATCCTATCAGGCAACTGAAATATAGGTAAATGTACGTCCAACTACTCACAATTATACGGTGTAGATTTTCTACATTCATAAGCACTTATGAAATTTTTGCTGGTTCCGGTTGGTAGTAAAGGCAAGAGAGCATTGTACTCTCTGCAGATTTGACCAACAACTGAGCAAGCATCCAGAAATCGTTGTGTATGGAGAAAGGAAATTGGACCAGAGAGTTACTCTCCGGAGGCCTTATGGATGCTATTAACATCAACAGAAAATACGGGATGCTCCGTCCGAGCTCATCTGAAATTGGTTTAGTTATGTGCAAATTAGTATTCGCAACTGCAACTAGAACTAATGACCAAGTTCAAAAGAATATTTCATTTCGCACAAATACTTTTTGTGGAACCCCAGCTTCCTAATTGAAAGTCTAGACAAAATCGCTGGTGGAGTCTAACTCCATAGTGTATAATGTATGTTGATTACTATAGTTCTTCCTTTTTCGTTTCGTCCTTACGAAAACTTTCGAGTAATATAAAGTTTACAGTGTGGTCGGCACTGCACTGTGGATAAACGCGTGATGAAATGAAATGTGATAATGACATAACTTACACACACACGTTTGTCATTTCTACCTACCACCACTTAAGTTGAAGGCAAGAAGTCAGCAATGGGTCTCAGATTACAAGTTTTAATGTTTAAGAGGAGTAAATCCACACAAACCCTTGTTAAATTCCATGTTTGCTTTGGCACCAAACCCTAAACCATGCCGAAACTAAGGAAATTTATACGCACCTCACATCAATGCAAAGAGAGAGCCTGATTCGTCATCTCAGCACTCTCGGAGTGAAAGTGACATGTCGAATTTGTGATAACATCAACATCAAGCACACTTTTCCCGAATTCCGTCGAGTGTAAATAGCTTGGGCAAAAAAACCACTAGGACCTTTTGACAATTTCGAAAGGAAAAACCTGTTTCATCCGAAACTAGGCATTTTGTTAAGCCGCACCTTGATCGTACACGTTACTCGAGTGAGATAAAAAAAGTGTGTTATGTTCTTATGCATATACGGTGATTTGTTCCGGTATATTTTTTTAACTATGTACATATGGACCTCCTTTTTGGCTTCGTGCATTATAGGAAACTCCAATTCTTCTCCAGATTTTTCCCTCTATTGTCGACTTGAGGAAAAGAAGCTATACGTTTGTAGGAGGGCAGGAGACAAACCGCTCCAGCATAAGTGCAGGCTTAAATTTCTTCTCCGAAAAGTGGAGAAAGGATTCTATTGAAGCGAGACGATGAACTCGAGATAGTCGGTTACCCACATGTTTTTGTTATGTTTGTTCTCCTCATTTGAGATAGTACGGAAGAGATTAGCGGGTGGATTTGCATTCAGAAACTTTTTCCCGTTGTAAAAGTAAGGGCTTGTGTAGATTCGTTTTTTGTTTGTTTTTGTTAAATGCGAGTTTGATGGAAGAGACAAGAAACCTCAAAGCCCGATGCGGTATTTTGAATAACTCTCCCACAATTTATTAATGAAGTATTTTACTGTCAACGTCCTACGACACTCTCGTGCGTACTTATGAGCAAATGTAGAATTATTGGGAATTTTTCCTACAAACTCTTAATGTTCGTCCCACCAACCACATAAGTGCCTTGTTAGACATACGAATAACAATTTTGGGTGAAGTGGAAGTGAATAGCACTGACATTCACACGCTGAGTTCAGTCACGTGGCTGAAAATATGCAGTTTCGCTTGTATTAAATCCCTTGATGGTCTTTCCAAACAATTAGGCGAATTAAAAGTCTGCATTTATGGTCTAGCTTAAAAATATGCGTCTGCTCTATATTGCTAGCATCAATCTGTATATACTTGGCAAACTGTAGTACATTTGTTTTCCTAATCACATTCGCTCTCGGTGTGTTTGTTACCGAAAGCATTTGAAAGCAAAAATGCCAAAAGAAACTTATTTGGGAAGAACATTGCCTCGCTTTCAAAAACCTAAGCAAACTTCCTTGTAATTCTAAGCGGGTTGGTTGTAACTCGATCGAAACTGCATGATGCCAAAAATGTGGCGAAACAGAAACACTACAACTAATTTGAGCAATATTGGTTCATTTTGTAATAGGAAAATAAATTTTCTTGTCTGAAGGTTTCTCATAAATCTGTTTTCATATATGTCATGCATGTATCTCGCACTCTCACAGCGGGTGCCGGATACAAACGTGGTATCAGGAGCGCGAGTCTGCTTCATGCAATTTCACTAGATTTCCAGCCTTCGCGTTGAATGTTGACTAAACACTACACAGGTATTGTCAGAGAAAACATATGACTAACGCGGAGCTTCAAGCCACCCGACCGACACGGATCACATTGAAAGAAATTGGCAATTGATTTTGTATGTTTGAGAATTCCAGGGGCTAGCTCATGCATATGAATAATATATTCATATTTGATGTTATGATTTACTTCGAATTTCCTTAACGAGGTTTCTCAGTTTGGCTTCCTTTCAACGCAAAACATCGTTAAAAATTCCAGCACCATGAGCATTCAGCATATAATATAAGTGTTTCCTGATTTAAAAGTTTTTATATCGAAAGGTTTCGTGACTATCGGGAAAAATGGGAAAACATTGATTGAAACAGTGGGCGTTGTGGATGGTATATGAATAAATAACGATAAATGTGATTGCACAAATTTTGAGTTTACGGGGTTTCGGTCGGTGGGATGGGAAATACAAATACGTTTCAAGTGAAAGTGAAAATAATGCAGACCGTGGCAAAATGCAATTTAAAATATACAGAAGTAAATATGTTGCAATTAGGACCGAATAATAAATGGAGAAATCTTTGTCTACTCACAACCAATGTGCTAATGAAACTAAAAATTTTGGAAACGGACGAAAAAGCTTTCAACGGATTCATAAAACATTATCTTTTATTTTGCGTTTCTACTTGCAATTTTAATGTTTGACGAAAAGTGTACTGAAGCCAGCAAACGCATTTATTAGGTCCAGGGACATATATTTTTCATATACGATTTCATAAAATCCCATCCAAGCTCTTTGAGCAAAAATGTGGCAAAATAAGAAGTTTTCCTCGTTAAGCATGTGTGTGTGTGTATTTCGTGTCTCGGCACGCGCACAAAGGAGTTTGTGGTACATATTCAATTCCCACGCACTGCGTATATATTCACGCCCAGTTAAGAAAGTGAAATTTTTCTCATTTCCGTGCATGACTATGTAGCTCAGCTCAGTGACGACTGACGGGGTAGTTGGCAGTTGGCTCGATTGCCAACTTGGTTTCCAACAGTTTCCCTAAATGTCATTTCAGAAACCGCGTGATAAGTGTCAGGCGAAGTTCTTTGTCACTGGGAACGAAATGGACGACTGGCTAGACATTAGACATTTTGAATGATGGGCTGCTTCAAATGACTCCATTCTCCTTCTTCTTGTGTGTCATAGTCATAAGTTTCAGCGCGTGAGGACGACATTTCCCCTTTCAAAGTGCTCCACTCATTCCGCTGATTGCCTTCTCCGCTTTTGTGAACAAGATTCAACCTTAGTCAGCCGTCATTAAGAACAAAGTCAGAATCGCAGAATAGCCAGGATATAGAAACGCATTTTCTTGCCGGCCTAATCATGCTTTAGAGACTACTTATTCTAGTTTCGTGTTGCCGTATGAAATGTCAAAAAGACATGGATATTTGTTAGGTCCACTCAAATCAGCTAAAAAATTGTCATTTTTAGAACGGCACCTTGAATATATCCGAATAATTTATGGGACATATTGCAGTTGCAGTAGGAAGCAGACCGTAAACTAAAAAGGGCGCATCACGATCTGATGTATATGTTGAAGGTAGAATTGTCTGATAATGGCTTATAGTACGAGTATATATGATTTTTTGTCATGTGCTCCTCTTCCAGGCTCAACCAAATATGTGATGTGTAGAAATAAAAATACATCAAGATCATGAGCCCTCCTGAAGAAAGAGAGCTATGAATAGAATTTAACCCTGGTTGGCTCTGGTTCCAATGCTTCGTCAAGATATACATATGTACATACATATAATATAATTATATCGCGCAAGCTCATTCTTGAAGCAGAGAAAGTCTCCGAATGCAACATGAAATATTGCTCCAACGAATCGAATTTGCTACAAGCTGTTATGGTTGTTTGGGTTGATGCGTATGTGTGTTTTTACGCTTTAACAAGAAATGTCGAGGCACATCCAAACATTCTTTTTTCAAAGTTCTATATGAGTTGTAGCTTCGATGAAATGTGTTTGCAAAAGCCGCTCATCTGACAGGCCTAAATTAATAACGCTCCCATACGAATTCTTTCGCACAGTTTGTATAAATGTCACACTTGTGGTGACGATGGGACTGTGAAACTGGTCGCATAACACAATTTTAAATATATACCATGAAAATATGTAACAGACAGCCGGTCGGAAAATGACTCATCAATTTATTCTCTGTTCTACAAGAATTTATGCTAAGGTCGGCTGAATTTTTTGTGATCATAAACATAACGGACCATACATAAGTATTCACCCTTGTCAAGCCTTGTGTCAAAACTGGATTAAAGTTTTATCATTTAAAAAATGCAATTTCTTGATACGATTTGTTTCAAAGAATGCTGATGTATTACTAAAAACAGTACCGGATGGATGTAGAGATGATATCAATTCAACTAATGTTTTATGTTTCTTTTTTTTGTTTTACAGGAGAAATCTCAGCGAACGAGGACGAAGATGGAGAACTCGGTGTAGCTGTGATCTCTCTGACACGCAGTCACAGTCACAGTGCCAGTCAGAATCATAGTCCTGCGCGGCACTTGTCGGATAAGTCTCTATCCGCCGTAATCACAATGACAAACAACAATAAAGACTCGTCTTCATCAACCTCCCTCCACAACTCCTCAACTAACCTGTCCACTCCTGCAGGGAGTGGAGGCAATGGGGGTGGTGGTCCAACGGTGAACAGCAGTGGTAGCACCAGCACGAAAATCCTTTCCTCGTCGACGACACCAGGAAACCCTGACAAAACCCAAAGTCCTCCTCACTCTTCCTCGTCGTCGTCACCGAATCCTCATAGCCCAAGTAACGCTAGCGGATACCATAACGGCCATAATCATAGTGTCCCCTCGGCATACAATAACTCAACTCACCCTCCACCCAATTCGGTCTCATCCAACGAATCCGGGTGTGGCAGCACCAGTTCCAGCACTGGAGGCGGTGGTGGTGGTCACTACAATGACCGTTACCACTACACCAGGGAAAACTACCGTCCACCACATCACCACCATCATCACAATAACCACCATAGCAGTTACAACGGCTCAGCTTCTCATTACCAAGGGGGCAGTGGAGAGGGGAGCAGTAGTAGGGGTGAAAGGGGCAGTAGTAGTTACCATTACTCCAGCCATCCAAGTGGCCACAAAGAGTACCAAAACGGATATCATGGGCCGGGCCAGTACTCCGGCTACCAAGGCGGCAGTACGTACTACAGGAACTCTCACAATAACTATAGGAATTCCCATTATAGTGGAGGGGGAGGTGGTGGAGGAGGAGGAGGTGGTGGCAGCACCGCTGGAGGATCTGGAGGGGAGCCTTATACTGGTGGTGAGGCGGAGGGATATCACTATCCCCCTTCTTCGAGACCTTACGGCGGCCGATTCCGAAAGTCTCGGACATACCCTGCGTCCAGTTATTATTATGCTAATGGCTCTTCGAAATCTTCCGGAGGCGCTAGCGGCAATACCACTGACAATATCAACAGGCCTTCATACAACCAAGGTAAGCAATCATCATACATATCTACTCTTGACTACTCTCCCTGATACATCTCCTCCAATTCATATTATACGTCACATGATGAGCCTTCAGTCAGTGAAAAGGGATTGGCTTTCTGTCGTCACCTTGATAATGGGGCCACACTTTTTCCTTCGAATCTTGGATGTTGAAAAGTACAAATTATTTTTCTGTCTGTGAAAAATCCTATAGAATTTTCAAAATGAATATTCAGTACATATGTAAAATCTAAAATGCTTCTTTCCAATGACTCTTTCATAAACAAAAAATCATGTGCCTGAGCTTTTATTTTTATCTCTCAGCTCAGCTCGTGTTGCCGGTACCGTTATAAATTGTGCTTGCATTTTTATTTAGGGCACCGATAGCAGACCAGTTCAGCTTCAGCTTTTTAGACATGTTGATATAAGATTCTTGAAGTGGCTACATAACAAAGTGTTTAAAGTATTAATGCCAAAGTGTATGTAGAAATGGTGTGCCAACTTTGGCCAATCCGGCATTTCACTGTTCCGTTTCGCCTCCTTGAAAGAAAGCTGATAGAAAATAATGGACAAGTTGCATATTATTGCGCTGTCTTAATTACTACATTCCTCCTTCCCTCTTGCCATCAGTTAGCTCTAGTTCTCTAATGGAATGTCTAGAACCATAGAAAGAAAAACCTTGCCTCAAGTGCATGAGCAGGCGGAAGAACTTTCATTTCCTCCCAAATGGAAAATACTCCCATCAGAATGCGATAAACACGGGAGAAAATTGCTTACTTTCACAATGTTTCCTCCAATTGGTCCACAAGATACATATGAAACCTCAAGAGAATGTACGAGTAGAAGTTCTGCGTAGTAAAAAGGTATACATACACATATTCACATGCCAGCTACACATAAACAAAGTTCCAATCAAATTAAGGCTTTTATAGAGCACGACCTTGTTATGCATCCCATTGCCTGAGAGTACATTGAGTCACCTATTAAATTAACGTTTGTTGCCGTTCGTCGGGCGCTAGTTAAAAGAGTTCTCTTTCTAGAGACATGCATTAGGCATTGTGCGTAAACTCGAATGTATCTCTCTTTTCCCGAGAATGCATTGTGTACTCGAATTTTACGACCTCTTCTTCCTCTCCTTTGTGAGTGTGTTAATTATGATGAAAACTTGATGACTTTACCTTGCTTAAAGGTAAGTTAAGTTGTTGACGTATTTTTCTTACTGAAATGTTATACTAGTACTGGCGAATTACCTTAAACAATGCACAACCTGTCACTACTTTTTTTTCGAGAAAAGGAATGAATGGGGTGT
>JAQFZW010003006.1:0-14570 GCA_034687055.1 Heteromurus nitidus
CAATCGTACCTGAAACTGGAACCTCGGTAAACTCGACCTTTTCACATTGACCTTAACGTTTCTAGTTGGAAACGTAATAACACTCTGTGCAAGATTTTTTTAGGAAAAAAATATATAAAAAAGTGCTCAAAAATATTTTCCTTAGTTTTGCTTAGGACGAGATCATATCGAATCTTTAAAATGAATTATAACACATGACAAAGTTTGTGTTGAAATCAGAATACCTCACAATTAAATTACGGAATATGCTGATATGACCCAGGAGAAACGTATGCGCTTCGTTTTTGTGAAATGAACCAAACTCATTGGAATGTGACCTGAAATTAATCTCAAAGTTGATTGTGGTTAAAATTATAAAGTATTCACAGGTTATTTTATTTTTATTGTCTACTATACAATAACAATTTTTACAAAATATCCAAGAAAACTGACAATTTTGTGGCAGAAATGGGTATATACTTGTGTATGCACATTTAGAAAGCTTATACAAGTATATGTGTTCGGTTAATTATATTTTGTATTCAACATCAGTCTTTGTACACTAAATATTTTTTTAGCATTTAGAGTTATTAATACTCAATGGAGAGATTCTCATCATCGAGAAGATCGTCACTCTTAATCCCGTTTGCTGTCTCTCACATGCTCATCCAGTGCGATGCACATCGTGACCATTAAAGCAATATCAACTCCAGGTGCTATCTCAAGGTGATAATCGTCAACGCCAAATAACATACTCTTCCCTGACATCGGTCTGTAAATTTTTCCGATAGGAGCCCCTCCCTGTTTGGGCTCTCCTGCGTAAATGATACACCTCTTGTCCCGCCAGTCTCCCTTCAAAACTATGTGCCGATTGCGCCCGGTAACGACATCTTGAAAATCCGTGGTCATCTTTGCCTTGATGAACGTATACTTTGTTTGAAACTTGCAAATCTTCCTATCTGAACCATCTCCAGCGTAGATGTTAAACTTGTCCGTGAAGGAGATGAGCTGCTCCTTGAAATTCAGAATGGGAACGCCAGCATTGTCTCGGAGAATCTTCTTCTCCCGTAAACTAAACACTTTCCCTTGACATTTGAAATATTCCACTCCGGTGGCTGCACAACTGATTTTGAAATCGTCTCCGGAAATTGAGAAGACTTGCTCACGAAGTTTGAGGACAATTGGCTGTGGGAGGACGAAACGAGGCTCTGTTGCACAGATTGGATCTTGCTGCGGGTAGAGTGGGACGGATTGGTAGCCGGAGAAGTCCACCGAGTCCACCGCCATTTTCCCTAATGCCTTCAACATTTTGGTAATTTTTTAAAGATGTAGTTGTAATTTTAATTCAACAATTCGAGTGGAGAACTTGTTCGCTAAAACACTTTTAAAACTGTTTCAAAAATATCGACTGAAATTACTTGGGACTTGAACACGCGAAAACTATGAAGCTTCTGGTTTGTCAGGCTCTTTTGATAAAATGATAGTGGAGGAAAGTGGTTTCAGCTTTTATATATTTTTTCATTATTTTCCTCGAATGTTACAAGTTACAACCCACAATTCGCATGCCAAAGCAAACTTGAATAGACTTGAGTTAACCATACGTGGTTTATGTGAGTAAGATGTATTCTATGACGTAGATTGTCTGACGCTACGCTAGAGCGCTGTGAGTGATCAGAACAGAATACTGCGTGAAGCTATTTGTATGTATGCTGAAAAAATATCGTATAAAAACATCTCAAGGCTTTCTACTCGCGTGGGAATATACATACGATGAAAAACAGTGAAGGCGATTCGTGGTACTCATTTGATGTATATATGCAACATGGACTATTGTATCTTGTCTGTTTACTTCGCAAATTTTTTTATAGCTTTACTCACTCACACTTTGTAGAAGTGTTGTTTGTAGTGCGCATGTACAATGTTTCAATTTAAAGCGTTGAGCAAATGTGCCAAACCATGTACTTACAGATCAAAGTATGGACTTGTAAAAAGTGGATTCGAAGCTATAAGATTGGACAAATAGGTTCTAAGTTTGATTCAATTTGAGTATAGATTGAAGATGAGGAGGACGAGATTCGTATTCGTGCACACGTTCAATCCACTTTGTGAGGTGTACTTTTAATGTACTCGAGTTCTCAATTGTTGTAGCAAGTAATTTTAATGATGTGCTTTATGTATTATTGTGTTTGTATAATGAGATGAGTCATCTACTTTCGCAGGTTGAGAGCAATCCACGCATATAAAGATGATACAAAATTTTGGTGTGTTACAAAAAGGAAGTACGGTGAGCATGCGACGAATGGTGATTTCTTTTCGGCAAGTAATTCAGCAATATTATGAGCTACTGGCTTCGCTAGAAACGAGGTCTCTGCGCCTTGTGATCTCTGTAATACGTGTGGCATGCAGTCGAACGTTCTCTTCCCCTCTTGGATTTAATGGTATTCTGATGCAAGAACTGCCAAAAGTATATGCTACATCATGAATGATCTTATGACGATGACGTCATCTGTGTGACGTAAAACCTCAATTAAGCGGTCTTTTCTAGCTTTCATTCATTTGTAGATGTGGTTTGTTGGTACACAAGGATGAGTCATCTTTTCAGTTCAAAGTAGTTCATTTCCATTCATCGTTTCGTTTCCACAAAAATCCTTCATTTAGTAGATACGTGGCATTATAAGACATACATCCAATCATTAAATTGTGAACATCGAAAATGCTCATATTTTACATGTACGCTATTTGTTGTTGTTATTGGCTGACACATGTTAACATCAGGGGAGTTTCTAATGTAATAATTTGTTTAAAATTCATATTCGAAACTGGTTAACGAATATTTGCTTAGTTTTTTCATGAAACATTCTACGCGAAGCCATTACAAATCAACAGATTTTATGAATTTGCCGAACTCATTTCCACATCGAGTTCACATGTAAATTTTTTCACACAAAATGTGCAGGTTGACAACTTTGATTCTACGAAACACACCAGAGCAGCCAAACTCCAGGAGCACATCATCAATATAAATAGATGCTTTAAATTCCCAGAAAGCTGTTTCGAACCATGTATCACACGGGAAGAAGTATGCATCTTCTCCGTCTTGTTCCTGTCTCCTTCTGTCAAGTTGAATCTCCTATTTTTGGAATACGTTCTGTACAGATTTAGCCAGTACGTTATGATGCCCACGTCTCGCAACGATTTCCCATACTTGTGCATCTTCACCCGTAATCCTCCTTGAAACATCCATCCCGTCCACTCCCTCGCAATGGGCTGCTCCACAAAATGGCATTCTTGCTCAGTTAACCTCCGATATGACTCTAGTATCGTAACATGTTGCGCAAACGAAGGTAACGTAATTGCCAATTTATATTTTTCATTCCGAAAGCACTCCCTCTGCGTTGACCCACATCCTGTTTTCTTAAAAAACACTAGAATCTCGGATAAACTAGCCGTGCTCCCAGTATCACGATCATATTTTCTAACTACGGTCAATAGTTCGGGGTGGACGGCCGCAAAAACTTGGATACAATAAGGATTTTTCTCGTCAAATTTTTCGCAAGAAAATATGCGTAAAACGTCGGATGGGTCAGCTACGAATTTATAGCCTGAATCAAGAAGCTGAGTTGAATTTTGTATGATTTTCTCCTTCAACGGGTTTACAACTTTGGATGTAAAGGCTGCTTCGTAATAGAAGGAAATGATTATCCACGTAAGAGAGATGGTCACATGAATTCTCGCTCTCCACTTGACATTTTGTCTAAATAGAATCCCCACCATTTCGAAGTGGGATTCCCTCAGGGAGACACCACACCTGAGCCCCGTCAAGAATGTGATGAGGTAAAGGGAAGACGCAATGATGAGCCATGTCCCTGGGCTATAAGGACCAAGCCAATATTTCAATGAATCGTGCATAAGAATTACCTCAAGTTGACAATAGAGCGCTTTAAACTCCACGATTTCAACGGGAAACACGGACAATTGTGAGTAAATCCACTCAATTGATGTCTTCTCAGAAGTGTAGAAAAGGGCAAACGCCAATATTCCAGAGTATGAATGATTTTCCTCGCGAATTCTCAACAAGGATTTATTAAATCTGGATCCAATAGTCTCCAGCACTTTTATCATGACGTCAAATTCGTCATAACCGTATGGGCTGCTCTGCTTGTCAATTGTCAATATGGTCGTCGCAGCGCAATCTTTCCTTTCGTTTATGAATTTTTTTGCGGAGCTCCAATTACTAAAGAAGGTTCCGAGAGTTATTGTGCTTGGCAAGGGTTGTATCAATTGATTTCTCGAAATGCATGATGGACATATCAAATATAGCGGAGAATATTTAGGCTTAATGTTCTCATCTTTGAGGAATACGGAAATAAGGTTGGGATCACAAGCAATATCTCGAAGCGACCAGAGTCTATGTTCCAACTCCGAAAGATCACTGAAGTCGCTTTCTCGAATGAAAGCAATATAGATGTGATTTTGTTCCTCGCAAATATCAAAACAGGCTGAGGTCATAATACAATAGCGCCTGGTCAAAATTCTGAACAATTCCTTAATGTTGGGAAATATTCCTAAGCTCACTAGAATAGCTGCTTGGTGATGTCTCGGTGGTGGGGGGAACAAAGGAGCCGGCTGATAGGACATCTCAATGAGTGACTTCGATAAAAACAACGGGCAGTTTGAATAATTCAAATAATTCAACATCAAACTCAACGCCTTTCTGGTTGCTGACTCCTTTTTTGAAAAACGCATGTTAGGATGTCCGGATACCGCTACAGTATGTTTGCACATGTCTTCTAGTCGATTGTTTCCCAAAGTTAGCAACGGGGACCTTGTTTGGGACATGCCGAGAATAATACATGTTGTGGCAATAATAATTAACGTTTTGAGATAATTTGTCGATCCCATTATGAAATTATTTTGGAAACATGACGCTGTCGATTACAGAGATACTGCTTTAACAACCAGTCTAATGAAAAGGTTGTATCTGATAAAAGTCTACTTCGGCTGGACATGTAAGATGCACGCTGTCGATCCGTAACATTAGCCAAATTAGATGGATTATGTGACGTGTATGATACTCGATACAATATTATGCTTTGCGTTGGCAGTTGGCATGCATTGGATGATTAAAGTAGTTTTAACAAGCGAATTCGATGCTGGAGATAATACATTTATCCAATTATTTGGTTATGTTAATATTTTCAGGGTTGTATAATTTCTTCGAAGGAAATGTTCCCGGATATTTTCAGTAGTGGAAAGGTAGAATCAGTCCCAACGGGATTATTCTGTGAGTATTCAAATGGTAACAAAATTATACCAAATATGGCTTACATGTCTTCTGATGCTTGACTCACATAATTGTTCCACATGTGCCCTGATTATGTGTAAGCACTTTAGAATTATTCGGCGTCCACCTGAGGTCTATCATCGTGTTTTAGTTTTGACTCTACCACTCACTACCACTCTCATTCGGAAATTGTCATAGTCGAGGCAGTTCTACGTATGACGTTAGGACACATTATGCGTGCGTCAATATTCATTGAGCTACCAAATTCCAAAAAGCTAGAATGGTATTTTGTTATTGACTCTAAGTATCGGCTGGTGCCGGTGCCTCTGCGGAGTGTGCTATGTCTGCTGAGCGACTTTGTTAATTTATTTTTAGTTTCAGCGTGTAGTATAGCTTTTGTATTTATATATGTTAAACAGAGCAGGACATCATTGTTTCTTCATTTGCCTTTGACAAATCAAAATTAAAACACTAAATATTATCTCGTCTATTCCTTCAAGACCTCATTGCCAAATTAAATTGATATGATTCTACAATCTACACGATGTTTCTGTTCCAACAACGAGAGAATGAGAGATTAAATGTTGTAAATTCTTCCATCTCGATTCATCCATTCAGTCCAAGTCGATTTTTATCAATCATCAGTTACCAAACCCCAGCCATGTAAGCAACTTGGTTATATTAATTGGACAGTCAGTTCAAACAATAATTATTTATAGGTTACCGACATAGGTATATAGTTTCATTTTACTTTCCACATATAAAATGGATTTCTCAATATGACTTTCTCATTCACACTAGGCACACACAAAGGTTACCTTTAATACATTTCCATTTTACTATAGTCATTAAAACTAAGCCCCATAAATTGCTCACTACACGCCCACGCAACTTTCACAAACTGTCCTTACGCCTCACTTAATTAACATGGTGAAATGTTCGTTTGGATCCTCCAACGATACCTCGTTATTTCAATGGGCCGCCAAGGTACTCGTCGAAGGTTCTATTATTATTTTGCATGATTGTCACCATAAAGCACATTGCACTACATCACTTTAGCTCTTTTAAGTATTCATGTAATATGCCATTTATTTTCCCCAAATTTACTACAATCATTATAATTAATGCTATTTTTGGGAGTCTTTTACGTTACTAAAAATGTGTCATCTTGAAACCATTCATTTTCAGTGACTCCAAAGAGACAACTCCGACCATTCTCCTGAAAAGAGGGCATTTACTAATCCATAAACTAACTTCTGTCATTATTGTATACAGACACTTGGTCCGCTATACCAATCCATCTGCCAAATGTCATACTCGGAAATCAACTTCAAAATATTGAAGTTTCAAGTTGACGCTGCAAACATGACATTATTCCTTCCGTTGAAGTGGTCCTCTTCCAAAGGGAAACTAGTGGAAGTGGACAAATCTCAAGGAAAATCATATTTGTTTCATTTATGGATTGCATTCACACTTGTCTCATATCTCCACTCAATTTTGAAGTTGTGCATCCTCCTTGGGCGACACGACGATGAGACGCCAGTTGCCCTGAAATTAATGCATTCCATTTTCGTTCTAATGTTCCACAATGGAATTTTCTATTTACTAAATGTTCACTTCTACAAGGACGACTTGGCTCTGCTTATCAACAACCTCAAGAAGTTTTCCATTAAGGAACGATTAGGTATTTGGGTATTATGTATATTCTATTTTGTCAAATATTTGAATATGAAATTGGATATGTACTTGATACTCCAGTTTTCACCAAACACCTCCAGCACTTCCACTGGAATCCATTAGAGAACATCGTTATTATTTGGACTATGTTAACATGCATTTCAATGCCTGTTCTGCTCCCTATTGTAACCTTGATATGGCCTTGTCACCATCAACTTGTGACAAAACTGATTTGTGACTCGAGCTCGTGTCACACATTCCCATGCTCTTGGTGGCTGCTAAAAATGGCCCTGTTCGCCATTGATGGACTCTCGACGGTGCCATGCTTTTTCATCGGAGCTGTGCTCGGAACTACTGCTCTAATTGCGCTATCAACACTTATAAAATGCTTGAAGGCGATACGGTACCTGAAATATAATTTTTTCCAGAAAATATTTTCGTAAATGAATGTTGAAATGGAAATACAATCCACTTCATTTTCCAGGCATATTTCTAAACATCCCTGGATAACTTTAAAGGAGCAATATAAACTAGCATTTTTCTACGTGAAACTACGAGTATTCGCCCAACTAATAAATCAAGCGCTGCAACAATTTTTCATTCCGTTGTTGCAATTCAGCGGAGCTGGTTGGATAATTGCTTGCATGTTCTCCATAATTCAACATCGGAAGGATTTGCCAGCTTCCGTCAATGGCTTTGTCATTTTCTACGTGTTGATTGTGGCGGCGTTTGTGGGCAGCCTGCTCGACTTTGCGAGCAAAACAGGCTTGGTGTCAAAGTTGATTCTGGACCAGTGGACGAAAAAGACGGGGAGAAATTACTGGTTGCTGAAGAGAATCTGTAGATCCTTTCCGTATATTCAAATTAAGGCAGGGCCATTTCACGTCATTAATCGCGTTAAATTGGCATTTTTCATTAGATTTTGCTTGCAAAGGACGATTTTTCTCGTGGTCAGATCACGAACCGAATAAACTTATGAATCCTCCAAAAATTCATGCCTGAAGATTAAAAAAATGAATGAATGGTTGCAATAAAAACTGAAGCAGTACTTAAAAAATTACGGTACCACTTATTGCACAAAGTCATACTTTCTCGATTTTTACGAGTAGCTAACAAAGAAGCTACTACAGCGTTCGCTTATGAAATGTATATGAGGAATTGTTTCTTACGTAAATCCGTAAATTTTAATTATTAACGAGGGGTGTATTATTTAGTTACGAAACGAACGCGTAAATTGCCATCCACTTTGCTACATGGCCTACCAATTCATATATTTATGTGTCACTTTATGTCTTCCAAATGTCTATATAAACTGAACAATTTATGGAGTTTATCATGCATAACATTAATAAACTCCCTCGCAATAATGTGGATTGAACTGCTGACACTTCAGCTTGCCTACATATAACCCGTACAATACTGTTTCATTTACAAACTCCTCTCCTTAGCAAACAGTTTAGTACACGAATGGGAGAGGTGTCCATCCCTTCCATTGTTCTTGATTCTTGATACATGTATATCAATATTGAATATCATATTTAGGAAATATCAGCAACAAAATACTTTCCAGGACAGGACACCAAACCCACTCTTTTGGAATTGGAATTAGTTGTGATATGTACTTAAAACCAATTAGACCATGTCTTCTCAAGTAACCCTGAAAATTCTCCAGTTCCAGCTAAATTTGGCTCATGCTATTTGCGCGACTCCATTGAGCTGGCCAGACTCAAAGAAAGAGGTGAAAGTGAGTAGTAAATCAGGGATCCGGACCTTCGTGTTCTTCCTTTGGATTGGAAGTACTGTCTTGGTCTACCTCAATTCTGTGGCTGGATTCTTTGTCATGATCAGATCCAGCGATACATCATCCATATTGAAATTAGTGCATATTATTGTCCTCCTTATGCACAACAATGGATTTCTCAATTTACTCACGTTTCAGCTTCATGCCAGAGAATTAGCTTGTCTAATCAATAATTTGAGGAGATTCGGCTTTCGGGAACGAATAGGTCCGTATATGCTCATGCTCATGTAGTTGGAAATTACTAGAATTCATCAAATAATGATTCATTTCATTTGTCTCTTTGTTCACGATCAGGTTTTAGTGGCCGCCTGCAGGACTTCCGGTGGAATCCTTTGGAAAACATCGCGACAATGTTGGCAGCACAAACGTGTTTAGTTGCTCCATTCATTCTGCCCGTAATTACTTTCATTTGGCCGTGTGACCATCAGCTAGTGACCAGGTGGCTGTGCAATGACCCCGAAACTTGCCACTCTTCGCCATGTTCAGGATGGCCGATGAAAGTTTTCGTCTATTTTGTCGAAGTTTTCACAATCATCCCGTGTTTCTTAGGCGGTGGCGCCCCACTTGCAACCGCAGCGTTAATTTCGCTCGCAAATCTAATCAAATGTCTCAAATCAATCAGGTAAAAAATATTACTTGTTCTCAGATTCTCGCAAATGATAAGCATAAGCATAATCACAATTCGTAATCAATTCTGAGTTTTCATGTTTCACTTTCCAGGCATGTTTGCAAGCAGTCAAACATTACTCCTCCGGAACATTATCGACTCTCCTTGTTCTACATCAAACTCAACATATTTGCTCGACTCCTAAATAAATCACTTGGAACAATATTTCTTCCAATGGCTCAGTTCAGTTCGGCAGGATGGCTCATTGCTTGTTTGTACTCGACAGTCCAATACAGACAACACATCCCTCAAGTTCTCAACGTTCTTATAATAGTTTACGCAGTTATCATTGTTGTCTTTATGGCAAGTTTGATGGGATTAGCGAGTAAGACTATTTTGATTTCAAAAATTATCATCGAGCCTTGGAAAAGAATGAAAGGGGGGAAATATCTAGAATTGAACAGGTTGTCCAAGTCTTTTCGTCCAATTGAGATTCGTGCAGGTCCGTTCCACATTATTAATAGAGCTAAGCTTGCACTATTCGTTAGGTTTTGTCTTCATCGAACTATTTTCTTCATTGTTCAAACGAGAACTACGTGAAACCCTTCAAAAATAACTTTGATGTAAAAACATGTGCTTCGAATTCGAAGTCGTGGAAGGCGCCCCATCATCATTAAAAATACATACTTGATATTGAAGCCCGGAATCGTATTGTGTGACACTATAGACACTTGGCTAAATATAACCCTTCATTGGACCATATTATGCACATTTAATCACCGCCGTGAAACGAAAAGCGTGACTTTATCGCTGCAACCCACGAACTTCGACCAAATATGCATGGAACACTTTTGCATTATTGACGACTGTCGTGTATGTACTATTCAGCCACGGTGAGTTGCATTAATAATTTGTCGCCGGCCTACGTCCATAGTAAATACTTTACAGGTTGCAATTACCGTATAATGACGAGTTCATTATATAAGCTTGTGACGTGTGTATTAATAGCATTTGTAATAATAATAATAAGTGGCACCAAATCCTCCAAACTTCTTCATCCCATGAAAAAAATTGGTACGAATTGAACTCAGTTGGAATGTGCACACATCACGAATTGGACTATATTCCTTCGGCGGACACATGTCGTCACAGATAACCCTAAAAACTCTCCAATTCCAGGTTAACATGGCGCATGCCGTTTGCGCCATTCCACTCAAGTGGCCTGACATACGAAAAGAGGTTGAAGTGACTGTCGATAGTAAATCAACTACTACTAGCATCAGGTCCTTTGTGTTTTTAATTTGGATCGGATTTGCATCTTTAGTTTATTTCAACTCAATAGTTGGATTCGTTTCTATGATCAGCTCCGACAATAAAACGTCAATACTAAAGCTGGTTCACATAATCGTTCTAATCATGTACAACAATGGGCTTGGCTACTTACTCATTTTTCGGTTTCAGCATAACGATTTAGCTTGTCTGATCAATAATCTGAGGAGATTCGGTTTTAAAGAAAGGATCGGTAAGAACTTATTTGATGTGAAGATTGTAATCTGGAATTCGTCTTTCAAATTTCTTAATTCTTCAGAATTTCCCTTCATGTGTCTAGGTTTTGGAGCACGCTTACAAGGTTTCCGTTGGAATCCTTTAGAAAACGTACTTGCAGTTTTAGCGGCTCAAACGTGCTTGCTCGTCCCCTTCATTCTTCCCGTGATAACTTTAATCTGGCCTTGCGAACATCAACTTATAACAAGATGGCTATGCAGCGACTCTCCCAATTGCTACTTTTGGCCTTGTTCTTCGTGGTTCATGAAGACACTCGTGTATTTAATAGAAGCTTTAGCAATCACGCCGTGCTTCTTGGGATGCGGGGGCGTCTTAGCAAATCTGGCATTAATTTCACTCGCGAATCTAATAAAATCTCTCAAATCAATTAGGTAAATTATAAAGCATTTTAACATTAATAAATTTCATTTGTATTTCTGATAATGAATATTTATTTTTTTGCAGGCATGTGAAGAAGCACCCATTCCTTTCAACTACGGAGCATTATCGTCTCGCAATGTTCTACATGAAACTGAACATATTCTCGTTGCTCCTCAATCGAGCCCTGGGAACAGCTTTTCTCGCCTTGGCCCAGTTCAGTGTGGCAGGTTGGTTGATTTCCGGAATGTATTCCATCATCCAATTCAGACAAGATGTGCCCCAAGTTCTCAACATTTTCATTGTGTTCTTCTCTGTGATGCTTGTGCTCTTTATGGGAAGTTTAATGGGTTTGGCGAGTAAGACTATTTTAATTTCAAAAATTATTATCGACCCCTGGAAAAGAATGAAAGGAGGCAAATATTTAGAATTGAACAGGCTGTCCAAATCTTTTCGTCCTATCGAGATTCGCGCAGGTCCGTTTCACATAATTAATAGAGCTAAGCTTGCACTATTCATTAGGTTTTGTCTTCATCGGACCATCTTCTTAATTGTTCAAGCCAGGACCATTGAAGCACATTGAATAATTTGTAACTTCAAAAGAAATAAAATGAGCGAGAAATTCGGATTTAAAATTATTGTATTTTATTGTCTTGTTCAAATAATCAGATATTTTTGAGCATTTTTATATGAAAATAATCATCATCACTCTTCAAGAGAAACGTCTTCGAGCCTCTTTCTGTCGAAATACTTATCAAATCCTTTCCAGTTGACATTTCTCCCTCCCAACCACAACTTGGCCAAACTATTCAAGATTGTCTTCCAATCATCAACTCCCCTTCTAATGCTTGGCAAGAAGGTCAAAGTTTTGACGGCGCTGTTTACTTTGACAAACGTGGATAAAA
The DNA here is from genome assembly GCA_034687055.1 of Heteromurus nitidus. Lineage (NCBI taxonomy): Eukaryota > Metazoa > Arthropoda > Collembola > Entomobryomorpha > Entomobryidae > Heteromurus > Heteromurus nitidus. Next base: position 12,177 of record JAQFZW010003006.1, read on the forward strand.
TAGGCTGTGGGCCAACCTCGAGGAAAACAGTGCAGCCTTGCTGATAAGCCGTCCTGCTTGCCTGAACAAATCTAACCCTCTCTCTAGTGTGCTTGACCCAGTAATCAGGGTCGAGCTGTCCCTTAATCACCTTCCCCTCCACCCCAGAAATATATACACATTTTGAAGGGATCAATGCTCCTTTACAGGTTTTCGCAACATTTCTATAAGCATCCAGCATAGGATCCATATGCCTGGAGTGAAATGCATGTGTCGCCTCGAGTACCATATTTGTTACATTTCTCTTTTTACAAAACTCAGAGAATTGCTCAATATATTTCGAGTCTCCAGAGAGGACAGTTTGGTCCTTGGAGTTGACAGCGGCAAAATCCACCCAAGCGCCCGGATTGTTCCTGGAATATTCTCGAACGAGTTGTTCAACAGTTATCTCGTCACCTCGAATAACCAGCATTTTCCCCCGGGGAAGGTTATCAATGAGCCGACTCCTCTCGGCAACAAGCATCAGCGCATCCTCAAGTTCCAAGGCTCCAGCAGCCACCGCAGCCCCAAACTCTCCTAGACTATGCCCAATCACACAGTCGGGCTCAATTCCCCAGGACTTCCAGACTTGGAGGAGAGCATACTCAATGCAAAAAATTGCAGTTTGACTAAACAATGTCCTGCTCAACTCTGTTGAATTCTTCCAAATCACGTCGTGCAGGTCGATGTTGTACAAATTGCGAAAGAGGTGGTTGCATCTATCAAAACTAAGACGGAACATGGGACAATTTTCATATAGCGATTTAGCCATGCCAGCATACTGGGAACCTTGGCCAGTGAAGAGGAAGCAGAGTTTTTGGCTTTTTGCTGGAGAAGAGTTGGATTTAGAGTCCTCCTTCAAGTAGCTTTTCGCAGCTATTTGTTTACGAGCTTCATCGTAATCTTTAGCTATAATCATCGCTCGGAAGTTTTGTTGAGTTGCGCACGATATATTCGTTGTGTAAGCCAAATCCGCGAGTGACGGAGAATCTTCATTTATCTTAACTTTGGTGAGAAGATTCTCATTGTTTCCCAGCATTTCATCCATCTTCTGCTGTGAACTAGTTTCTAAAGCTATGCAGTGCAGAGGTCGTTCCATGTTTAAAACGAAGCTGGGATAGTTCTTCTTGAAGAGGTTGGCGTGACAGGTGGATACAACAAACATTCCAGGTGTTCCAGCTAATTGACCAATTTTCTTAATAAAGGCAGATTCCTTCCTGTCTGACTCGTTGATCTTTGCAAATTTCAGCCATGGCTTGTTCACAATCGGCCCTTTGAGGTTGATGAAACGCACAATTTCCACAATGTCCAATATATCGCTGTAATCATCGTCGCTCTCAGATTTCTCCTCGGTGGAAATGGCGAGCTTCTTCCAGAGCTTCAACTGTGTTGTGCAATTGCCCATTATTGCGAGGATCTTGTCGTCGGATTTCAAAGCTTGGGAAAGACGTTTCAACACCAGCAGACTTACTCTATTTTTCTCATCGATGAAGAATGCAAGGCAGAGGTGGTTGTTGTGCTCGTACTGATTTAATCTGTTGATAGCTGTGTGGAGTGATGTAAAGGAGGTCGGAGAATGTTCACATGATGATGATGATAAGAACTCGATCTTGGCCAACAATTTCTGATTTTCCAAACTGGAGCTTTCCAGACTTTTCTTTAGTTGCTCAACTGCGTCGGGATTTTCGGCAGTGCAAGATCCAATCAGGACTGCCGAGTGTGTGCTGGAAGCTTCTGTTGATAAATCGATTCCAGCCTCAGCAAGACCTGTTTGCACAGCTTCGGTGAAGACTTGAAGGAGAGGGGCATTACTGAAGCATTCCGCCGTGCCAACAACGGCAACCGGCTCTCCGTTCCATGTTGTCACCTTTTCTTTGGGCTCCTACATGAAAAATATTTAATTTGAAATATGAATTCTACAGGCTTTATTATTCCACAACGAATCTAATTAAATTGTCGAGAATTTAAAACGTACACTCGTGTCCAGCAAAGAAGCTACGTCTTCATTGTATATACGCTGCCAGTAACCTTGAATTTTCTAAAAAAAAATAAAGAAAGGTTGGATTTGTACATGTTTTTAAACTATGATAAATTGTAATTGTCTACTAGCGAGTTTTTAATCCCTTTTACCTTCTCCAAAAGACCGGAAGTAGTATTCACAAAATTCTTAACGTTTCCTTCGGAGATTCCATTCAGACGCACAATCGCGGGAACATAATCCAGGCTGTTTTGAAGCTTAGCAGAATCGCTGCAGTCTACTTTAAAGTAAACCGGAGCTTCTAGTAAAGCACATTTCGATCCTAAGGCACGATAAAAATTGTCAAAATTCAAAATAATTTAATTAAGTGATATTATTCATTCTAATACTCGATTTAG
>JAQFZW010003007.1:0-14568 GCA_034687055.1 Heteromurus nitidus
TTACTTATGTCCAATGGCCAACATCTGAGAAAATTCTTACGGGAATCCACGGTTTACACGAAAGTCCGAAGCCTCGTCAGTAAGTAAGGAAACACATTTTTGACTATCAAGAAAACAAGCTCAAATCATATTTTTCACCAATCAATCAATTATTCAACCATCGTCTACCACTTAAATTTCCAAGACATGGAACTGGATTGAGAATGTTCCCGCCATTTGACGGAAATTCCAATAAATTTAATTCAAATTTATTCACAGCCTGCTCAGAAATTTGCAACATATTTTTTCAATGTACTTGTATTACTTTGCAAGACTTGCCATCGTGTATTATTGTCTCATCAAAATCAGAGTCCAATTTAGTGTCCCACTGGTGGTTGACCAACTCAAAAGAATTATTAGAATAGGAATTCACATTACAAATTTTTTAAACTTTCTTTAAACCAAAATTGGAATAAAGTACAGTATCGACTTCATAATGCTTCGATGTAGACACTCTAAATTAATGTTTTATTTTTCTCAAAATAAAAATTCCTACTTACGACTCGAGAAAATGGGGTTGTCTACCGCAGAAGGAAATTTACCTCAGGCCTAAACGCATTGGATCTATTCTCACAAAAAATTCTCGGAAACCAACATTTTTTGTGCTTTGTCAAAATTCACATTTTCTCTCTGAAATGTGTCTCCACCTCAATATTTTCACTGCGAACTGAACTAGCTAGAATTTAGCGTGAATAATGTGTCAGTTTTTCTTCTTATAGCGTAAGCACAGACAACAAAACTATTTTATTTGGCAACCAATTTATATTAAGTGACCTTACCATGATCAAACCCGTAATAAATGCTTGACATATTCATTCCACACAACGTTATACCAGTCCAGACAGGATTTGCTGGATTGTATGTCTTTGTTCAATTACTTATCTCTTCACTGCCTCACTCTATTTTTTGTCGAGAATTACATGTTCCTGCACATATAACATTGGTTTCTTTTGGCATATGTGTGCTTGCTGTAATAAATGCTCTGCATGCAACTCCACTTGTAATTCTTGTACAAGGACAGGGGAAATATATGGAACTTATGCCTGGCTTATTATTCTAATAAAATAATGCTGGACATGCTGGAGAATTCCAGGGGAGAATGAATGTAATTGGATAAAGCATAAGATTATTAAAATGAGTTGGATTTATCTGAAAATGAGATTCGTATGATCACCAAGGTCCAGGAAAAGACATGTGAATGAAGGATATATTATGTACTTCTTCGAAGAGAGAGTCGAAGCATTAGAACTTTTCTTCGTTCTTGATTTTTTGTCGCAGTGAGTGTATTTAGTTGTTTAACAGAATATGAGGTCGTTTATGTTGCCTTTTTTGCCAAGTACGAATCCGCATGTGGTCCTGACGAATTTAAAAGTATTTCAGCATGGATTTCAACACGAACAGAAGAAATAATGTTGTTGATTGTGAACCCAGCAGCAAAATACTCGCACACATTCATTCATGCAATCTCTCTTGCGTAAGGCAGACTAGGAGCAAGTCTTTTTTTTGCATTTGGGTGCTTGATTTTGGGAGAAGACACGAAAGCTTGTTTTGTTTTATGGTTTTAGGCTATAAATATAAAAAGTTGGTCGAGCTGTGCTCAACGAAATCCACGTGCATTTTATGTACACAACCAAACTGTTGCAGTTGCATGCATATAATTTTTACATCGTATCAGTATCTACGCAAAAAATGCTGGTACAAAAGTTACAGAGTCTCTGCACAAAGTTTACATAACTTTCGGAAATGGCATAAGATCAAGGTCACTCGCGAATTAAACCAGTTTTTTACAAGCAACTTGTAACATATAAACCTGAGCTCACTGAACCTGACGAAGCATTGAGAGGACTCTTCGTGACTCTCAAGATTCGCAATGTGCTGAGCGTGTCCCCATGTAAAAGCCAGTGATCATTCTCACCACTTCTCCCTGACCAACTTGCAGTATTAATTTTTGCTCTCATCCATGGCACCTGCGCTACAAGAAGAATCCGTCAATCTTCAAGATCTGAAGAAGGTAAGTAAGAACAAAACAATTTTTAAAAAAATATTTATAAATTCCACACTTTACGAATCACGAACCTTACGCTTCTTCACAGGAGAAGGAAAATGCCTCACTCCAAGAAAAAGGGAAGGACTTCGACGACATTCTCGAGTTGGTCGGCTCGGAGGGGAAATACCAGCGCATGCTCCTCTACGGAATCCTCGTTCCTCTCTCCATCTTCGAGGCGATCATCGGCCTCAACCTGTGGTTCCTCCTTGACGACCCTCCTCACTGGTGTCACGTTCCAGGGCGGGAGGCGTCCGGCCTCGATCTGTACGCCTGGAGGAATCTCACCATTCCCAAAGAACCCGATGGGCGTTTCAGCAAGTGTGAGATGTACTCTGGAAATAATTCCGTTGTTCTGAGAGAGACTTCAGCGTGCACTTCCGGTTGGGAGTACGACGTCAGCGATGTCAATGGCTACCGAAGCCTTGTGGCAGACTTTGACTGGGTTTGCGACCAGGGGCTGTACGCAACGTGGGTTCTGACCGCGCAGATCGGGGGTCGAGCTCTGGGCACCCTCTTCATGGGCTGGTTATCCGACAAACTCGGGAGGAAAACCGCGTTCATAATAATCCTCTCTTTGTTCACATTTGGTCGCGGCCTGGCGCTCTGCGTCCCCGGCCATATTTGGCTGTTTGTGGGTCTCAGCTTCTTGGTTGGAATGGGCTCCCCCATGTTTGCCATTACGAACAACACGATCGCCCTGGAGTTGTCTGGAGAGACGTTCCGAGCGTGGATTATTACCTGTACTTGGATGACGGTGGTCATAGGCGTTGTAGCAGTTCCAGCGCTGGCCCTCCTCGTCCCAAACTGGATTTACTTGGGCTGGATTACAGTTTCAATTGGGGCCCTGTCCTACTTGCTCCTCCCCTGGCTTCCAGAGTCGCCGAGGTGGCTCCTCACGAAGGGGAGGGTGGACGAGGTTGTCAAGATTCTGAAGGAAATTGGAAGGTGGAATGGAACGAGTGGGAAGGTGAGCGAGGAGGAGCTGAAGAGCCTGCTGGAGAAGGAGGACGCGAGAAGGGTTGAGGGAGAGGTGGAGGAGGAGAGTGGCTGGAAGCTGTTTTCGAGTCGGAACATGGCCAAGAATACGGTTTTGGTCATTTTCGCGTGGGTGATGAACGGACTCGTTTTCCACGGGCTGAACCTCAACTCCCTGAATCTGCATGGGCATCGGTATCTCAATTTTGTGCTGTTGACTCTCGTGGAAATACCAGCGAGCTACTTTGGCTGCATTATCAGTGACAAGGTGGGCCGGAGGTGGGCGCAAGTCGGCTTCTTTTTGATGTGTGTCGCTGGTTGTGTGGCGGCGGCAGGCTTCTCCGGAGACGAGAGCACTTCCGGTGTTGTGAAGCTGCTTTGTGCGGCGAATTTTGCAAAGTGAGAGTGATTCTTTTTTAAAAATATTTTTCTCGAGTGAAAAAAGTAAAGTTAAAGTGTGAAATATTTTTTGTTTCTTTTCTCAAGATTTGCAATTGCAATGTCATTCCTGGTGATCTACGTTCAAGCGAATGAGCTCTTCCCGACGATGTTGAGAACGACGGGGGCTGGTCTTGCGTCGACGACTGCGAGCGTGATGAAGCTGGTCGTTCCGTATATTGTCTACGCTGGGAAGTCGTCGATAACCCTGCCTTGGATTATGAGTGGGATCTTTGCCGGAGCCGGAATGGTGGCAGCAGCCTTTATTCCCGAGACGAAGAACCACAAATTGCCCGTAAAATATTTTAATGATATTTTGAGTTGTGTTTAATGTTTAATTTATTACATTTTATTTAACTTGAAGCAATGTTTTTATATTTAATTGCAGGAAACTATCAGTGACGCAGAAAATATCGGGAAGGGGGCCAAGTTTTGGAGTTTTCGTTTGCCAAAAAAATCAGAAGATGGATTGAAAGTGCTCTGAGCAAAGGGGAGATATTGCGTAATTGTGTTCCAATAACTTGTTATAAATTTACTTAGTTCGTGTATACAAGGTTCTGAGTAATATTGTTAATTTGATTTATGTTTTGTTAAAGTTACATTTAATTGCTGTTTTTAAATACATTATTTCACTTGAACTACCGCCTGGACTTAAAAAATGAGAGGATCCTGTCTCGAAGTGTGTTTAGCTCTTTCCTAAATCCAAAACTATCGGCAAATTTCCAGGCTGGAAGCTGCTCCAAGATGTGATCTACGAGCACTTTAGGTGAATCTGAAAAGGAGCGACGAGAAAAACACGGATTAATTAATTAAAAATGAATCATACAGAAACACATGGTTCACAACATTATTATCCCAACACGTAAACCGGATATACCTGTGGAAATTGTGGAATCTGTTGAAACGATGGGATCATCGTTCTCGTATTCACATTTGTATGACGAAAAAGGCCTTCTAGGCGCCTGTCGAATCTGTATAATAACCACATGGATTTTATACAAAGCTTTCAATTCATTCGAATTTTGAACTACTTTCAAATACTTACAATAACGTAGTGATGGTATGTATCTGAACGCCCTTGAAAATCACGTCCTTCGTACGTGACAAGCTTGCATCTCTCTCTAATTACCAAGCTTTCCACTTGAACATATTTCGGGGAAATGCTCCCCCGTTGCCGTTCCCAAGAGAATTCTTTGAATTTTCCACCTCTTTTGTTTCCTGCTGCGCATGCTGTCTTATCAGTGAATAAGGCGTCCAAGTCTGTGGACTTCTTTTTAAAAAAATGTATCCACAAAATTAAAGTTTTAATTTCATAACATTCCTTCAAATAAAAACTTAACATTTTTACCTTTTTGCAAACGCAACGTGCTGATCGGATATCAGTGGCTCTGAATGCGTGTCCTTGAGCCAGTCCTTCGTATAAAATGTCACACGTTCCGAGTTGGTAGGGCAGGCTACAAATTTCTAGCTCACAACCTCCGCTGACATTCACGGAGCGCATTGCTCCCCCAGAATAATCCTCGAAGAGATTCGGAAACGGCGTACTATTATCGAGAACACGAGATTTTGCGGAAGTCGGAGTGCTACTTGATGAAATCAATCTGTGAAGAAGAAAAAGGAGAAAGACTGTTGCATGTGCAACCGCTCTCGAGGATTGAGACATTTTTTTAAAATGAAGTACTGGACTGGAGAGGATTGTTTCTTGTATTGATTCAGCTCAAGCTGAATCTTAAAACTATCCATGCCTCAATTTTGAGAGATTTAATTTAATTTCAGTGAATGGATAAAGTAAACAATTTCTGGACAGTGTTGACTTCTCTTGCGAAATCAATAAATCGTTGACGTACGATTCGAGTGTTGTTGTTGTCTGGTAAACCTCTTTTAAAGCAACAGTTTTCCAAAGATCAGTAATAAAAGAGAGGATTGAAGGATTGGTGTGACGTTCTAATTAAATTTGACGCACGTTTCCAAGAACTACTTAATTGTAAGCCAAGGATTTGATAATATTAATGCGAATTATTATGCATAGTTGACCTATGCCACTATGCATTAACATTTTTATTAATGATGATATACACACTGAGCTCATTCAATGTACACAGTTTGATCAATCTTATCATTTATTCTTCAAAGTTTGCTTGACATATCGAGAATTTTGCTGTGTGAATGTTTGCATGTGAATAATGTGAATAATGTGGTGTGGTGAGTGGCAAAGTAAAACTTTAGCATTTACAGTGGAACTTGCCAAGGCATTTTGTTGTAAAAGATAAATAAATATGCAAATATGAAAGCATTCATATATGAAAAACATTTTTAGCAATAATATTAATGGCTGTCACTCTTGCTCGTACTTTCTCTACTCTGAGCTGAAATTAGTCTTCTGAGTTGAGGACGTCCGGCCAAACTCTTTCGGCTTCGGAGGTACATCCATTTCAGCCCTCTCCACTGCACGTTTCCGCTTCCTGTAGCCCCAGAACTCGAACACGAGTGTGAAACATGCCATGACAATTCCAGCAATGATGACAAAGAATACACCACCTAAATATTGGAACAAAAAGTAATCAAGGGACTCAACGGCATATTCCGTTTTATGGGTTCTGCGGCTCGGTAGAACAGTTGAATGTTACCAATGTTGTGGATGCTGATTCCTCCATCAGACAGATTGTCATCCTTCGGACAGACCACTCTCATCGCGTTGTCATTCCACCACGATTCCTTCAGCTGCTCCAAGTGACGTTGGTTGAGAAGCTTAGAAATCCTGAGGGTTGGAAGAAAGCTGCTCAGCCAAATGCTTTTAAGTGGTGACCTGACCTTGACCATGAAACTATGTACATAAACCTTACAAATGAGAGAAGGACTCTCGGAGCGGAGATCCCTTTTGCACTGCAATCGCATATGGCTTGCGAGAGAACTCCTCTCCGACTTGCTTCAGGTCGCAAGAGATCATGGTTTGATATCGAATGTTTGTGGCTTCATCTAGACAACAACAGTTCACACCGCAGTTAATAGCAAATTCATTAAAAATAATTTGCCACTGATTGCAGAGACATACCGAGAAATGCGAATCCATCTTGCTGATTCATGTCTTCACCCCGAACGCGTTTGATTGCCTCTTCAAAGGTTTTTGGTGGATTATTTTCCTGGATGGCTTGCCACATTTTGGTGAACTTGTCCCTCACTGGATAGTCCCACACGGCCAGATGAGATTGCTCATAGTGACTCGTACTGTCATTGAGACTTAGGTCCTTCCAAATTCTGGAACAAAGACAAATTTAAATTTACGAAATTTAAATAAATAAATTTGTTCCTAAATGTATTTTGTCCGCACTGATGAAATCTGTGCTCAATGTGAGCCATCCGATCAAAGTGGACCCATGCTGAGCTATGTTGCTGAGGTGCCCACTGAATCTTGTATTGTTTCGCGAGGTCCTCCACAGACTCAATCGGAGCATCCAAGCGGGTCACTGTCAAGAAGGCGGCCAAGTTGGCAGTATACGAGGCGATAATAATGAAACAAAATAGCCACCAAGTTGCTGCCACAAGTCTCCCGGAGAGATTTTGAGGAGCTTCGCCGCCACCCTAAAAGAGTGATTATCAAGTGAAAGGGTCACTGGACCTAACATGTATACATTTTTTAGTTTAAACTTGAAATTACTTGTGGAGTAAGGCTTGTCATGCAAAACCAAAGGCATTCTTTTATATTGAATTCTCGCGGCTCTTCGTCATCAACTTCGTATTTCTCCCTGTTGTTCTGGTAGCTGTAAGGGCTCCAGCGGTCAAAGACCCACATCAAGAAGCTAAATTGATTTCAAAATATAATTTTAGCAAATATACTTTTTGATAGATTTTAAAGCATCAAACCTCTTTTACCTCGTGAACAAGTATGCTCCCAAGATGGTCAGCCACACGTCGTTTTCCAGCACCGTCAAGAACTTGAAAAGAGACGTGTACGTTTTTGGTTTCTTCATAAGAATTGAGATGCCCACCAAGTCATAGAAGGGCACAGTGAAATCCACCACGCCTTCACGTTCAGCCATGACAGACATGGCGCCCAGGGCGATATCAGCTTTCTGTAGAACAGAGCCATAGAATTTAGCCACCATCTTTTTAATTAAATAAATATTTTTTTGTTTTCGTTGTACATACACGGTCCTTCAGTTCCCGGACCATTCCAGACCATTGGTGAGGTGGCTCCTGCGCCATGTAACCGTACCCAGAGACATTCCGAATTGTGTAATTAAACTGGAGTTCTTCCTGGATTCTCTCCAGCATATCAATGCAGTAGCCGACGAAGCACCTGCTGTACTTGTTCTCTGCGGACTCCTTGCAACCATTGCGTTTGTAGACGAACGGTGGTTGCTGGAATTATTTGAAAAAAATATTGAACTCAAGTCTGGTCTCACTTGAATTGAAGTGTTCTAAATCTCAGTTCCATATTTACCACGACAGTGACAACGCGGAGTACTGTGAGTGCAAGGTGAGCTCTCCACTGATCCTCCCTTCCATCAGACATTGTAATCAAGTCCCTCTCGGAAAACCCTGCTTTCCACACCCCCAAATTTTCCAATGTTTCCGGGTCCGCGTGCCCTTGTTTAAAAACGAGACGAATAATCTCCATCTCAAAGCTGGCGAAGCTCTTCCCCACACCTGCATCCGGATCCAGGTGAAAGGGACCGATCATATTATCATTCGAAAACTCTTTTAAAGCTGAGAAGAGGTCTAGGTTGTAGTCATCAATGATCTCGGCGGTTTCCCGGCATACCCTTTGGGGCGGTGGAGTCCAAGCACCACTCTTCTTCAATTTCCTGAAGAAAAAAAAAACAATTAATTCTTATTGTCAATCATTTCCTTCGCCGAGGGAGAAATAAATGTGCGGAGACTAACTTTACAGCCAAGATTGCGTTCACTGTCAGATCAAAGTAGAACGTGTCCATTAGCTTAGGCTTCCCTTTAAAAACTCCAGTTGCTCTGATGAATTCACGGCGACGGTTGGCCTCGCCAGACAGCTTCGGCCTCAGATGAATGAGGGAAACGTTCGTCTGGCAACCGTGACATTTTGGTAAATCACGTTCCTATAAATAATTGATAAGAGTCCTCTTAACGATGATTTGGATCCTCCAATCACGCGTTGTCATCAACTTACCATGGACATGGAGTACCACGCAAATTCATCACTGAAGTATGGTCCATCTGGCATCTCAGGGCTGGACGCCTCCGCGAGAACTTCGGAGATTTGGTTTGGCGACGCAGCGATGAAGAAGTTGGTGATGTCGTAGTGGACAAGGCGGGCAATTTGACGTCTGAAGTGGGGAGGTGAGGTCTCAAGTTTCGTGACAAGATGTCTCGTGGGCAGGTTGGCCAGCAACGAATTGTATTTGTGGTTCATTTCTACGGAATGAGTTTAAAAAATGTGTTTTAAGAAACAAGGAAAAAAGGAATTTTGCAGAGTGTGAATCTTACCGAATTCCTGGGCGAAAAGGAGTACAGCATTTGACATGTCTTGAAGTGAGACCAAGGACCTAACAGCCTGTGGAACGACGTCTGCCGGAGGGGCAATTTGGATCAGATACCTTTTCATTTTGTCCGTTATGTCCCGCCAAGCCCGGATGTCACCCTCCTGACCAAAACTTGCGGAAACCGTTGGCAGATTCATGACTTTGACGACCATCTTCACCATCTCAGAGGGGAGTCCTTGACGGGTGAAGTCGACAACGATGTCCGGTTTATTTGCGGTGGCGAACGCTTTGTCGATATTCATGCACACTAAGGACAAAAAAATTGATTGAAAATTAATTGATGATTAATTTATTGATTTGCATGAGTTCATTCATAATATTCTTAAGATCACGTACGCTGCATCATTAATCTCGTTCCATCACTTCCACTCGAATTAATCTTGTAGACTTGCCCAATCTTGATTTCAAGCTTGGGGTCTACCTTGATGTAGTCAATGGCCGCGTCGAAGCTTCGCATCGATTCCGTTTCTTCATAGAAAAATACTGAAATCCAATCCACACATAATTTGATTAGCATTTTTCACAAAAATTGACACTGTCAGCGAATAGTGACGTGGCTGTTCAACACGCCGCTTCTTCAACATTTTATCAACTTGGGCGTATCGGCCAAAAAATAAAAATAAAATCCATGGCAGGCTGAATGGCTTGGAAACAAAACCTTGAGGAATTATTCGATTGATTTTTTATCGATTGTTGAGAAAATGATCTATTGCTGGAACATGCAATTATATTAGTTCGACACGCTATGGTAAATAACTATGGGCAGAATAAAACTCCTATTTACATAAGCTTTGGCTCTTCGTGACAAGAATATAACCACAAATCAAGTATCACTATGCTAGAGAAAATTATATGGTCTGCCCTGTACAACAATTGATATTTGAGAGATTGTTTGTTCGAACAAATTTGGAAAAGCCTGCATCGAATTTCGATGTGGAACATGAAAGCGCAATACAATAACCGTGTTACGTGGCTCTTTCAAAATGAGATTGAAATAATCACGTGAACGGAATGAGTTCATCAATTTTAATTTTTATGACGATCTAGACATGTTGGATGAGCCTGTCTTTTTATGGGTTCACTATGTTTAACTTTTGAGTTAAATGCTAGAATGATGGTACGCGTCACCCGCCAAGGTGCCATAAACCAAGTTGTCCTGCTACCACCAAAATTAATGATAAAACCAAGATGAGAAGTGAGAACCTGCTGCACATTCAATTTTTACTACAACACACATTTAATAGAGACAATTGGGAAAAAAACTTACAAATATTGACTTCAACTTTCTGTGCTTGAGATTTGGTTATGTTCTGTTCTTCAGAGGAAGATGGGATGATAGATCCGAGAAGGGCTATGGCTAACATGCATCCTGTGACCGGCGAACAAGTGAACCCGTGCAGATTCCAAGTGCCCCTTGTCGGTGGCATTGTCGAAGGAGCAGTTATCACACGAGCTGGATTCTTTAGTAAATGTTCAGTTCAATAAAATTAAATAAATGAATTTAGATACAAACGTTTCGGAAATGCGGAGAGACGAAAGGAGAGAGCGGCATTGAGCTTTGTGGAAAATATGTGGAAATGAATAAAGGACGCGAGTGAGCCATCCAATTTCTTGAGAACTTATTCCAGAACCAACTCAAGACTGCTGTCTTCGTGTCGTGCCCGATTGGCGGAGCTTTTTTAGCGTGACCATTATTTCATGGTAGCCATCCATTCGTGAGTTTTAAACACGCGAAATAATGTCGATAAATTATATGTTTCAATTCGCGAGTGAAAGGAAACAAGCAGTTTCCAAACTTTTTCTCTTGACAAGCAACCATATGGAAGAAAAGTAAGTGTAAGAAAGTTTAAGCAAACCTTGGTTTAGTTTAGTGGACTATTATCTGAGATAAAAAGAAAAATGCTTTTTTAAAATTATTTTGAAGAAATGATAACCATTGCAGCAGATTCGTCAGCGAAATCGATTTTCTTTCAATTTTGTAAAGATATTAAGGATCGCGTTGTTACGATAAGATCAACCAAGCTGGTAACATTAAATTCCCTTAAACTATTAAATAAACTACGTACAACACACATTGTCGAAGATCCATGTCGTTCGAAATGAAATCCATCATGCAAACATTTACAGCACAGAAGATGTATTGAGTAAAATCCAAATTCGGGATTTTCTGTGTCCTGCTCGCTGTGGGCTTGAAGAGAGATGGAAAGTGAGAGAACACAAGCAATATTCATATACTGCAATTCATTCATACAGTGACAGTCCTCACAGTCACAATCCGTGTGAGTATCACAGGCTGCTTGATATGTCGTTCTTCACACTGCGATCAAACTGAGAAAGTGGAAAAAAAGTTCATGTGTTCGTGAGATTATTGCATGCATCTGGTCATGTACTTATGCTTATGACGCACGCAATTTTTCAACGAGTGTGGGCCACGTGCTTCTCTAACCAGCACACAAAGTTGTTCTTTTGAACTCTTTCATTGGGAAACAAAAGTGGAAAAACAAATATATTCCAAGATCAGATCAAGTAGCTCCGTGTACAGAAATTGTTTAAGTTTCTCAAATGAATCTTGCTTCCAGTCGGAGATACACAACTGGACTGAATTTGGGAAGGAGGTGCAGGAGAGGGACAGTGATTATAATCTGCTCCCCTTGCTGGAAAGCGACTCTTGAGAAACTCGCAGACACTGAAACGGACGGATTTGAAGTAGTTTCTGGCACTGAGGAAATAGCATCACAAAATGGAACGCATCCAGTAGCCATTGTCCAGCACAACTCTAGTATTCTAGAATGTTTGCTAAAATTTTGCAAGTTGGAGGTTGGTTGTGTTTTGATTGTCCAAGACAGCGAGGAGGAAGATGTGGAACGAGTCCTGGAGGAAAATCTTGTCGGACCTTCAGATTTTCTTGTGAGAATTCAGGTGATGACGGATGTCATGCGGTGGAGAGGGTTGAGCACACACTTTCAACTTAAAATTAGGTCATGGGCAGATGAAAACGGAGCAGGTCAATGGCCGGAATCGGATTGTCCAGATGAGAAACTACTGCTGGAGGCTATTCAAAATATACATCAGAATGATGACAGTTTTTCACTTTTATTGCAAAAAGCAGAAGAAAGTACAACTGAGACTCGGAAAAAATTCCAAGTTCAGTTTGAGCTTGAGCCACGACGGCGGAGGTACATCAAAGGCCCCCCAAAACTGGACGAGTTTCTTCGTTCCTCCAGCGACAAGAGCTGGGTTCTGGCGACAACTGACATGAATTTGACGCTGGACAGACTCCGGGATAATTTGAACATTGCTTCTTTGGGGGCAAGGAGTGTGGAGGAGTTGAGAAGGCAAATGTGGAGTGGTTATGGCAAGTCTGTGAAGTTGTTTGTTTTGAAATGTTGTTCTGGCGCTGGTACTGATTTGATTGAAATAGTTAGCCAAACCGCGAGTAACACTAACGCAAAAATAATTCTTGTAATTGATCAGAAGGAGTTGAGTACTTTGCGAAAGGTGGAAGAAGTGAAAGTTGTGTGGGGCACGGTGTGCTGGTCTGACTTGAGCAAAGATTTTCAAGAAAAGTTACTGAGGAAAAGTGTGCAAGTTCAAGCTGGGAGTAAGATGATTGTTAAAGTAAGGGATGTCTTGAGTGAAGAACAAGTGCTTCTTCACGACGAGGAACTTATCGTGAAACTGATCACAGGACAGATCAAAGACTCGCCTCTCTTCAAATCCCCTCCAAACCAGCCAAATTGCTACCTTCGGAGAAAAATTCGGTCCAGATTTGTCCTCTCCGAGGATGTCATCTTTGACAAGGATCATTGTGACGACATTTTTGTGTTCACTGGAATCGAGAGGAACAGGAAACCCCTCTGCAGATACTTAGCTGGAGCAGAAAGTGACTTTTGCACAAATCAAGTTGGCAAGTCGGCTCTGTCAGCAAAATACATAATTCTCACGGTGACTCCAAACTTTGATGAGATTTGTAAGCTGGCGAAGGAGAAACCTGTTCATTGGCTCCACTTTGAAAATGGCGAGTTCAATTTGGTCAAGTCAAGAATTGGTGACATGTCCACGATACACAGAGCAACAGAGGGAATGGCGGAGAAGAACAAGTTGTTTCGAGAACTGCAATTTATCTCACATCTGGAATCGCATGCGGAGACATATGGCAATTCTCCAGTGATAATCTCTGGCAGGGCTGGATCTGGAAAGTCAGTTCTCCTTCAGAATCTTGGGAGACAGATTCTTGAAATTGATCCTGGAAACAAGGTTGTTCTCTCCGTCATCTTCAGCGAGCTAGTCCGTCTGATCAAATTGAGTCTGAAAGTAGATAGATCTGCTCTTGATCAACATTTGATGGCGGCCTTGGTCCAGTTGACAAGCACTTGTGGACCAAGATTTGGAAGAGCTTTCCTTGAGAACTTGTTTAAGTGTGTAGATGAGAAGAAAGTGAATGCCGAACTTATGCTGGACGGTTTCGATGAGATCAGTTCAGAAGACTTACCTCTGGCTTTGGAAATATTGCATTTTGTACAGGACTCTTACAAATCTACAAGGATCTGGATTACGACAAGACCACATCTCCTCCTCCAACTTGAGCATGAGCTACATTCTACTGGTTTCACAATTGAGCCGTTCGATGATGAGAAAGGTCAATTTCTTTGAACTCTTTCGGAACAGCCCTCCCAGATCGGGAGGATCTTTTCCAGAGAGAAATTGAGCCAACAGATAAGCAATATGAAAAAATAAACCTAAAGTGTGTGAGAATATTACATGTTGATCCGATGCATTGAATACATTTCGTAATTTTGGGATACAAAAAGGTGATATTAAAATAAATGAATAAGTTTCTCCAAATCATGAACTCCACTCTGTGACATAAAAGGGACATTTGTGGTGTGTCTATGTAGTACTAGTTGGGAGCAGAACTGTTTCAAAATTCCATAAATGATAAATGAAGAACACTGAGCCAATATTGATAAGCCATTTATTCTTTTCGTAGAATCAAAATTCCATAAGCAAATAAATTTATTGATATAAATATTATGACCACGAAATATCGCCTTCTCCACTTCCTCATAAACCACAAAAATGTATTATTTGCTTCCCAATTTCAAAGTACGCTTCGAAATGTACAATATTGCTGAAGCTGTTAGAAGTAAACTCACTAAATTATTCACACAAATTTCCAATAGACCAAATTTCCAATTAAGGTTAGTTCGTTCACATTGTAGACATCCAACCAGACAAATTTGTAGCGGCATTTTTGTAGTGAAATGTTTTGTAAAAATGACAAAAGATTACCGGTTACAACATTTTGCTCTTTGAACTTATAAATCAGTATAAGTATAAGTTCTCATGTTTTCCTTATGCGACAAAATATAGTCAACAGTAATCATTTTTGAATACTTACTTCATGAGGGGCGAAGAAACGGTGAAGGTCCTGTATATGGCAACCGCCCTTATAGTGACAAAAAGGAAGGTTGCATATACAGAGTATGAGATGCGTTTCCTTACCCCCTCCAATCACATAAACAACCATACCGGCTAAACGGTTTGGAGTTT